>QEWY01001457.1:63383-86070 GCA_006503575.1 Baylisascaris schroederi
TTTATTTATTTATTTTTGGTTTTATTTTTGCTGTTTTCTATGATTCTTTTAGCTATTTATGTTTATTTATCGTTTTATTTATTTTCAAAATTTTAAAATATTAAAGTATAGTTAAATAATATTTTTAGTCAATCGATATTTATTGGTAATTATGTGCGTGGTGATGATAAAGAAACACGTTTAGTACGTCGTGCAATGGCAAGATATTTATGCCTCACACAAGCACTTGTCTTTAGAGATATTGGTGTTTCGGTGAGAAAAAGATTCCCAACAATGAATAGTCTTGTACAAGCAGGTAGGTCTAATGATCCAGAAAATTTTCTTGCTCCCCATCTTGCCTACCTTCGAATTTTTGGCAATTCCAGCTTGATTAGTTCTATCCTTTTCTCAAAACAGTTACCTCGTTGCATGAGCCAAAGAATGAAAACGCTTCAGTAGCCTTATCCTTATATCTTGGAGCTTATGGATGGTAGATGCTCTCATCCAAGCTGGAATGCACAAGCGCAATTTAAGCATATACTACATCTGTAGAAGCGTAATTTAGGCCCTTCCCCTCCTTCTTCACTTCCCATTGGCGCGGAAAAAAACGTTTTCTCAGTTTTTTAAATCGAATTTTATATTTACAAAAAAAAGAAAACATTTAAATAATTAAATGGAATCTACAAAAAAATTCTTTAGAAGAATTCAGCTTCTATTTACTTTGCTCATTTTTTTCAATAAGTATAACTAATAGGGGGTGTTGTTTTTAGGTTTACTTCTAGAGGAAGAGAAAGAAAAATTGGAAAATATAAAGCTAAAATATGATAAATATTGGGCACCAACTAATTGGATTTATACACTTATATTTCGTGCTCGAAAACAGGGAAAAATAACACACGATATTCTTGCTAGTAAACTTTGTGATGTAAGTTCGTTTCAATTTATTTGTGTTAATTTTTATAAAAAATTTTGAAGACGATTATGACTAGGTAGATGGTTTTAAAAATTTTTATAAAATTCGGGTTTTTTTTTCGATTGCAAAAAAAACGGAAAAAGATCACCGCAGAAGTTTAACAGTTTACCTAGTAAATATTGAGAAACTCTTACCGCTCCCATATAAGGTGCTAAGTTGAGAATAGATCAGTAGAGTACCATTTTTATAGTTCCGGTTTCCAATACGGTCTTTAATCCAAAGTACCGTACCTAAAACCGGAGTTTCATGAAAAATCATTGAGTTTGTGAGAGTTGGGAACCGGAATTCCGGAGCCGATCCCAATTATGAATATTTAATAATTGCTTAAATAATTCGGGCAATTTAGATTAGCCCGAAAATATTTTATAATTTGTTAATAATTTTTATCTCATAATATATTGGTGTATCCATATTGCTATCAATAAGAAATATTTGCGTAAAGTAAATTTTTATAGGAAATCAAAACTTTTCGTTATAATTTACAAATGGTTTGTAATTATGATTGGGTACCTTTGCCACTCGTTTATACACAGGTGAGACTATTTAGTTGTTTGCTTATTATTTTCTTTGATTCGTTCTATTATTCATTCAAGAAATAATATAAATTTTAATGAGTGTTTATAATCTATAATATGTGCTATGGAATTTTCATAGTTTTTTTCTGGAATTTTCATTAATTTTTACAATTTTTTTAAGAACTTTCATCAATTTTCATAATTTTTTCTGGAATCTTCACCAGTTTTCATAATTTTTTTCTGGAATTTTCATTAATTTTCACAATTTTTTTAGAATTTTCATCAATTTTTACAATTTTTTTTTAGAATTTTATATGTACATTTTTTTCAACTCAGTTAAATATTATATTTAGAAAAGCAGCTATGGAAAATATTGCGATTCTAAAGTATTGACGATATTTCATCTCCACCCATATGAGTTTTCTGACATCGTTACGCGATATCTGTGATTGTATTTTTGGGGGGACGACGAAATACAATAGGTATAACGAAAACCGACCAATCCATACCGAATAAAGAGATGCCTTTTACCAGTTTTCGGGTTTATTTTTTACCAAATAAGGTTTAGGCGATGTTTTGGCAATCTACTTTTTTACCGGATAAGGTTTAGGCGGTAATTTTGGCAACCTATGCGTATTTTGCGACTTGTCTCATTGGACGACAAAAAATAATCACTGATCGTGATACACCATATAAACATATTGTAGGTAAGTTTTATTTATTTTATTAATATAATGTAGTCTTTTCCGCTTGAATATGTGATCTTCTAGGATTTTGGGATAATAGAAATAAGCGAAAATCTTCGATAGTGAAATTCAAGAATTTTTCGATTTTTTTTCATTTGATTCGCTAAATAATATTCATAGGAAATCATAAAATTAGGCTTATCATAATTGAAGGTTGCTATAGAGGATTTGATCGTGTCAGTGATAAGACCTGCCGTTAAACGATAGGTTGGATGATAATATTAGTGATAAGCTTTGATAACGCCCATCCTGAAATGCACAATGAAACGTTGTATTCTCTTTATGGACAGCGGAATAGCGGAGTCAGTGTGGGCGGCCATGGAGCTCATAGGATTCTCAAGTATGTAGATGCTTCTCTTATCCTCTGATATATGAAATGAAAGGAGTTCGATTAACGGAGTCGGTAATCGTTTTTACCCTCCATGATTTTCTCTATGAATTTGGAGTATATAATTGCTAGAAATATGGCAAGAATTACTTGAGAATGCTGCTTCTATAATGATTTCATTATCAGAATCGAAATGGCATCCGGAAAACTTCTCCGGAAGCATCCGGAAAACTTTTCTGGAAGTTTGAGGTGAACAGCGAAATAAACCGTTATATTCGAATGTCTGACCTATTTATTGGCTTAACGATTGCATTCATCTATCTTTGAGGATGATTTCCGTTAGAACTTTTCAAATAATTCATCCCAATTCCCAATGATTTTGTGTTCATCTCTTTACTTATTTTTATATTTCTCTATCTATTTATTTGTTTATTTGTTTGTCTAATTATCTATCTGTTTATTTATTTATTTACCCACTTTTTTGTTTATTTATTTATTTACTTATTATTTATTTATTTATCGATTTATTTATTCAATTATTTATTTATTAATATGCAACGTTTATCATTACTCGTCTAATGGAATAAAATTTTATAGCTTGATATGATTCTACCGATAATGACGATGATTCAATTTTTCTTCGTTATTGGATGGGTGAAAGTTGCACAAGGCCTTCTGAATCCATTCGGACAAGACGACGATGATTTCGAATGCAATTATTTAATCGATAAAAATCTCGCTGTATGTTGAAAAAAAAATTTTTTTTTAATTTTTTTAAAGGCTTCTCTCAAATTGTCGCTAAAAATGTGAAGAAATCTAAAATTCTGGATAGCGAACAAGTGTGAGGCGATCAAATTTGTTGCCATTTTTTTTTTCGTAGGAAATAATTTACCTAATATAATCTTTTTAATTTTTATTAAAATGGCTGAGTGCTTTCGGGAGGAATATAAATTAATGAAAAAAATTATTATTTATAAAAAATATAAAAATTTTTGAATTTATTTGTAATATTTTGGAAGTTACTTAATTATTATACTATAATCACTATACATTACTTATTATACTATAATTAGTATACTTATTATCAGTAGTAATGGTCAAACATCTTCTCACAGGTTTCTTTTTAGACAAGTCTACGTATTGTTGATGATGAATACGATAATGTGCCTGAAATTAAAGCGGATCGCTTTTGGCATCGTAAAAATGAGGAGCCTCTCGATTTGCCGACTCCGAGTAGTGTATCGGCCAATCCATTAGTCGGTTCGGCTGTTAAAGCAAAGTGAGTTAATTTTTTATTTTCATCAATTAGGATCAGAATTGAATTTTTTTTATGTTAAAAATTTTTTGAATAACAAATGGGAAAAAACTTTTTCTTCCGAATTAGTTCTTCACCAACAAATTTTTTTTTGCTATATTCATTCTCTTTCTTTCCAGCACGATTTCTATCTTTTCTGATAAAATTTTATACTCTTTTAATTTCTATTTTATATTTTAATATTTATATTTATGCCACTTAATTTTATAATTTTATAAATTTAATTTCTATCGAATACTAATTTTAAAAGTAATTAGCAATTTATATATTTATACATTAGAAAGTTTTATGTAAAAATTATTGATGGAAATGCATATATAATATGCATCGTACCATCATATACTTTATTTAATTAGTATTCAAATTTAGCCAAATTTAATTAATATTCAAATTCAATTAATATTCATTTAACCGATTATTTAAATAATATATATTCTATTTTTCTTTCAGATTGAATATAAAAGAGGAAAATACAGAGATGGTTGTACGAATGCCAAAACGACGAAATGCTATCGATTATGGTAGAAGACAACGTGCATCATCACGTCTTTCGTTGAATATCCCTAGTGTTTTTCGAAGGCGAAGCAATCTACGACGGTGAGCAAAAATCAACACTTATAACCATTTAAACGAAAAGAAAATGACCAAAATAATATTGCTGCGGATTGTTTCTCTTTAATTAATTAATTAATTAATTAATTTTTTGATCATTTAATGATTTTCTTTTTAAGGTTTAATTTCTACTTTATATTTAGCATAAAATTATGCAAAAAAGTTTGGAATATCCACAAATATCCATAATAAATCCATAAGCTCTACAACTTTCTTATCCATTAATTTTCTCGTTTATTTTATCTAGAAATTTCAATAGGCTTATAAAGATGTTATAGGTTGATATTATGATAAGTTCTAATATTATTGATAAGTTTTTGATAATTAGTGATAATCTAGGAGAACGGCAACTGTATCGGAACGAGGAACTAATGGAATTGATATCGAACAAGAAATGAGTGAAATGGACACTCATCTATTACAGATTAATGAACATTTTTCTGTTGTTAATCATACTGGTCGAGGTAGACTTCAAACTATGGCTATTAGCGTATCGCAACGTATGGATTCGAATGATTGCACTTTAGTTTTTTTTTTCTCAATCTTTTGAGGAAAGTTTCTCACAACTTTCTTCAGTGATCGTTTCAAAGATTTCAATGTATAACTAGCTTCCGGTATACTTTTTTTATCATCGGTATACCCTAACTAGACAAATCGGTTGCTTTCATATCGAAAGGTCGATTTTACCGGATCTACCGGATCCGGTATATTTACCGGATAATTCGGTAAAATCGGAATATTCCCTACCCTCCCCTAAACTTAGCCTTCCTTCCTATGCACAGAACAATTGATTTATTTCCAGCAAGAATTGATTTATTGATTTACTTTAAATCTCTAATCCATAACAAGGTCTTGCATAGGCGTATGTACAACACTGATCACCTGCTCTAAGTCAATGATGCAATAACCATTTGTCTTCCGTTCTCCTCACAGTACTCGTGGATAATATCCATCATCTTTTGGCCATTATCCATCAAATTAAACAGTTTAAAGTCATTCCGAAACGGATTTGACCCTATTTCCCACTAATTAATATTTTTCTCTTATATTGTATTAATGCCAGACGGCTGGCTGCTTACAGTATCCGCTAACGTTCAATTATATTGCAGACTATAACAGTTGTAAAGAAGAAAATCCTATCAGCGCACGAAGTATGTCACTTTTACCTTCAATGAAATTGTTCACTGCTAAAGAAGCAGGACGAGCGCGAAACGAATCAAACTCATCGTCACATAGCTTTATTCCACCGGATCCTTCACCGACCACCCATCCAGAAAATGTAGGTTATCCTTGAGAGAATTTCTATCCAATACAGTACCACGTATTTATGCATTAACCTAATAATACTATACCGTAATCAAAATACAGTATAATTGCATTTTTCAGCACGAGTACGAGTCTAATAACGATAAAAAGTAAAAATGCACCATGTGGAACGAATCAAGAAGCAAACATTTATACGTGGAAGGTAGCTTTATCTAAACAATACGATCGTTATGGCATCGTAATAATGGAAATATGCATGAAAATAAATCTACATCCCTTATATCGAAGCAAATAGCGATACTTCACTTAAAATATTTTTAGCTAAAAAATTTGGCAACAATCCAGTTTCAAATTTTTATATCGAAATAAAAATTAGCATGATGTATTGTAAAATACTTATTAGAGAATAAGATTTTTCTTGAAAAAAGAATAAGAAAATTAGTAAAAATATATCTATCATTCTTATCAAATCGTTCACTTCAAGTTTATACAAATGGGCATCTTATTTAGGGGAAAATTACTAAACTCATAACATAAGTAAATCACTAATAATGAGAAGTGATTCTCTTGGGTAGTGAGATCCTACAACAAGTTATGAATATAAATATAAACATAAACATAAATATAAACATACATGTTTATTTATTTACTTATATTTATCTTTATTTATATTTATATAGGCTGCTAATAGCTAATATAAACAACTTGATGTGAACTACGAAAGATGGAAAATAACGAGCAAAAAGACATATTCGTAAATATTCTTGATGAGCACTTCTATTAATCACAACCTCATTGAACCGTATATGCTAAGAAAGAAAAAAAAAACATACTGAACTTATCCACAAATTTTAGACTCCATCATGTGAAAGGCATAATACACAACAGTACAAATCATTTCTAGTAATATATAACTTTCTGATTCAAATTTATTGGGTTTTATTTCAATTCGTATTTTTCGAAATGTATGAAGTGAATTTGAATAACGGATCGACATTCTATAACGGATTTGCATATCGATGCAAATAATTTCATCTAGAAATCCTTTTTTAAAATTTTAAAATTTAGATATTCAAATTGAATTCAATGAATTAAATTTCCTTTGAAAATATAATCATCCCTTAGCAATTTAAAAATTTACTACATTGCAACAGTCATATGCATGGTCATAAATGATTTTCATACAAAACCTTCACCGTTGTCACTCTATTTTTAAATTTGCATAAATATTTTCCCGTCCTAATAAACCAATAAAAACAATCCTAACCAAGAACAAGCTTCACTACATAGGAAGCCAAATTGATGTAATTGTTACTCGGCATATCTTCATTTTTTTCCTCTCGTTTTTGTTGCAGTGCAAAGATGCTCCGTATTAAAGTCGCTGGAGTCGATAGCGTGAACTCCGGTGAATCCAAAGGCCGATTATGAAGTAACTCCGGATAAATAGATAGCATCATACGCATCGTTAGATATTCCAATGAAGGAACACGCAGCCATAAGCGTTGCATTACGCTACAACGTTTCGTAAACGCACCATCCACAACACCTCCGAAAACGTATATACAACCTCCCTAAAACATCTTTGCACCTTTATTTTGGAGTCATCATGAAGCAATCTCGACATTCCAGCATAACTTCGAAGAAATTCTTTAAAAAATTTCAGCTGTTGCATTATTAGGATTGAGAGGGAGTGCTTTCCTAAAACGGTGACATTCTGTCATCTTGGATCGAACAGGTGTTCCACTTCGCAATTATACGGAAATATACCTTTGTGACAACAGCTGCATGAAAGCATGTCTTACTATGTAGCCTCGCTTCCAATTTATTCCACTTCCAAGTCGTTGTATCCAATTCCCATACATCATCGTATACCTCTGGGACCTGAAAATGTTTAACTCATATCGAATCCCTCACAAATAATCAAATCCCCGTCGATCCGAGCACAGAGCTGAATTTCCTGTTGAGATATGAAATGGTTGCTTACAAACGTTTAAAAATATCCCTCAAATTCACACTTTCAAAGACGTAACATTGTTTGGGGGGGGGGGAATATCCCTTCATCTGCTTAGACAAGAAAATTCTCAAATTTTAGCAAATTCTAGCAGATTTTTTTTGTCGAAATAATGTAAAACAGTTCATTAGAATTGAGAAAACTTTACAGTTACTATTTTAAAAAATATTTTCACAGTCGCCAATTGTATGGTTAAAGTTCCACTTGAACCCTCTCAATTTTCAGTACCAACGTGTTCTCAAATTTCCTCGCATGCTGCGTACCCACTTGGGTCGAGAGGAAACAACAGAAAACCGAAAGATAAAACTTCCAGGCTAAAGCCTACTCCCCTTAGTTTGATGTCCTAGTCAAGCTAGTATTAGAGGTTTAGACAGACCTAAGGCTGAGAGTAAAGTGGTTGGCACCACCTACAGCACAACTTTAGATATTCCCATACAGCATCAACATTCTCAGGTCCATAAGCCACGATGTAGTGCTGCATAACGCGCAAAGTTCGAGCTAAGCCGGCAACATTGCAAAGTTCGAACTGAGGTCATGCTTAAAAACAACAGAACGTACCTCTTGCAAAGCCCGTCGCCTCCCAATCACTTGTCTCTTTTCGCTACAGCCGCCGATAACGTAGATTTTATTTTCATACTTTACACACGCGTGACACATCCTCGGCTGAAAAAAACCTTTCACCTATGGCATGAAAACAATTAAACTGGTATCTGACCTAACCAGAGGACTGTATGGGTGGTAGGGAGAGGGAGGGAGGGGGAGGAAGGCGATACGAATGAAAAACACTTCAGCATAAAAAACAGTAAATTTCCCTACTGGTAAAAAAATGTGCTAAAAATACGTCATACTGCCTCAAATAACCGCCCTTCATGTTCTAGAGTTTAAAAATTACCCAAGAAATACTTCAATCGATGCCTTTTTAGATCACAAAATTATACCAAAGAATTATATACTGAATACAAAGTGCAGAAATATTTCAATTTTGAGGGTTTATTTATTCAGAATGTTTAGTTGGTTTATTTATTCAAATTACTTACCAAGTTTTGTAAGTAATTTACAAGTATTTTCAAAACTTGGTAAGTAATTTATTTAAAATTATTTACCAAGTTTTGAAAGTAAATGTGAAGTAAAAGGACCATATGAAGTTCCCATCCGGAATTGTTATCTAATATTGAAGGACTCAAAAGTTACATTACTTACCGCCGGATATCCGTAATTCTCATCCGGAATAGTGGATCGCTTTTTGAATTCGTTTGAGCAAATATCGAATACCAATAACTGCAAAGAGTAATCTTGTTTCGATTAAACATGCAAATGAGTGATTCTTAAATATATAAAATTTCTACACTTATCAATTATATGTTAAATAAATAAATAAATAAATAAATAAATAAATATAATAAATAAATAAATAAATAAATAAATAAACATACATACTACTATCTAAATAAGTAAAAAAATTTAATACCGTGTCAAGAGTAGACGCCCAATGAGGGTTTCCTCCACCAATAATGATAATTTCATGTCCAACAAGTTCCACCTCATGTCTATATCGTCCCCATTCATTTTCCGCTTTCTAAAACATAAAAATTATATTTTATGACTGATAAACTCGGAAACAATATTTAATTAGTATTAGATTTGAAACCTAGTAAGAGATCACATTACAGTAAGATCAATACAGTAACCTCGCTATCGGTGTTTCCCACAGTTGACTGTTATGCGTTTATGCAAACTTGCATCTGTAAAACGCATAATGGCAACATTATGCTTGTGCGTACATATTTGTATGTCTTGATTCGCTTTGTGTGGAATTGGTCGATGAAATGAGCGAAACATTAAAAATTGCATGCATTTCCAGCTCTTCAGTAATACTCCCCTACCCCTTTTGTATAACAAAAATTTTTTTAAACAGTAATATTGGTGAAATTCCAAGAAATCGAGCAATAATTTGGAAGAATTCGAATAAATATCGTTATAAATAAAACAATAAATGAACCTTTTTTGTAATAAACATTTACTTACATTAAGAAGCGTCCACTTCCAATGATGCGGTTCCGGGAAATTGCTTGCACACGGTTTGTTCGTCTCAGTCCAAACTGGTGTCAAACTCCGTACCTCCATATTGTATACGTGTCCTGTGGTACCACCAATTTGGTAAAGAACTCCATTGTGCATAAGGATTGCCTATAATCAATCAAATCCAAAAAACCAGTCAGCACCACAATAAAAAAAATAACAAAATATGAGGCATTTGCAAATATAAACAAAGAAAAGACATCACCCTTCAATACCTTGCTCTACTTTGCCCCATTCTCCTCGTCGAAATAACCGAGTCAAAATTCCCTTAGTTTAAAGAACAGCAAAACACCAAAGTTCACAAAAATATTATATGACAGAGACGTTCATTCTATTTCTTTTGCAAAGCCGGAAAACAACTACGAATAGTGGAAGAAAAGAGGTGGATGGGATGAGGGAAGGGGGGCGAGGTGGAAGGGAGATGTACCCAAGGCAACAACGCTCTTCCCTTGGGCACTGATCTGGGCATCTATTCTACAATTAACGACAGACCTAATAAAAACACTTACAGATCCATATTGTTGAATCGGCTCATCGCCGAGTAATTGCAGAGGTTGCCAGGTGAATTTAGCGTCGGGTAATTTCTTGAGCATTGTGACCCTGTTTGAGGATTCATCACCGAATGGGACCATTGTTCCACCAAATAGAAACGCCCTCTTCCAAGCATCACTTCCTTCATCACATACTATAATTATTGAAGTAAACCGATGACACAATATAACATTACTTTTTTATAGTTAGCATGCGAAAAAATTTAAGCCTACTGCTAAGTGATAAGGTGATTAGCTGATAATATGGTTGATAACCGGTGAACGACAGTATCAAAAACACTAACTCAGATGCTAAGAATTGGCTCATCACTGACTTTTGCCATCAAAAATTGATTATGAACGAAATATACGGGCCTAAACTAAAATGCCCATACGATGATTATTAGGAAAGCACATCGGGTAAATCACACTCTATAATCTGATTAGCTTCAGTATCAGCAATTTTATTTCTGAAGGAAATCAGTGATGAAGCTAGATCAAAGATTCAGCTGAACTCTCAAGTATATACCTTTTAGTGGTACTCGCTAAATATTTTCATAGCTAACACCTATTTTCGGATTGTGTCAAATCCGTTGACTGTGATAACACTGATAACAGTTATATTTGTTCCAAATTTCATTAAAAACCTCGTCATCGTACCTTAATGTAACGACCGGGTAAAAACATGAGACAACAATATGAATACTTACAGGAAAAGGAAGCCATTTCCGGTGGGAAATGATCACCTTCCGCATCCATTAATTCCCACTCTTCACTTAATATATTGAAACGCCAGATTTCCTGAAAACATATACTGAAAAAAATGCAAGGTAGTACCATAAAATGGTGCAGTACCCCCCTCCCCCCCCCCTTTCCTTAAACACTGCAAAAAAACTACCTCTTATTAAACATGAAACAAAGATATTAAACGGGTATATTTTCCTTAGCAATTTTAGGAAGGGGAAGTGGGCTAAGGGAATAAAGCTGGGTTTTTTCACCTAAACGAGTAAAGGAGTCGTTTTTTCCACCTTCTAACTTGAAGTAAATCAAACGCACCTGTATGAGTTGCTCTGAATAATACGGACAATAGCCACCAACAACATATATGTAGTCCTCATCGCAAAGCATCCTATGACCACTTCGTTCGATTGGCGCTGCAAAACCACAACCATAGTTCAGAGTGCGAAGGAAGATCCTCAATGCGAACAACTGCCGACAGGTATCTACCTGGACTTACCTAAACTTCTAGTAATGATAACGGACCAGTTGGGGTTCTTTTATTGTCAACCGACTGTTCCCTATAAATCCATCTTCGGTTTCGAAATTACATCAAAAATTCTCATTAAATACAGTCTTTTAAAAATCTATGATACATAATGAGATGCAAGCATCTCAAAAAGAACACAAAAAATGAAATACTGATTGAAAACATAGAAATAAACGGAAATAATAAATGTGGGTTGTATGATACAAGAAGCAGGAATCTAAATTTTAGTTGAGAAGTGGGGGGAGGTGGGTGAAATTTTTATATTCTCCGAAATCATGACAACAAGCTGAATGATGTGAATTCCCAACTATAGGTTTGAAAGAAAACTAAGGGGGAAGGGGGAAAAGGAAGAGAGGAATGAAGGAAAAACCTAAATATATATATAGGTTTTGCAATAAGCCATATTTGGTTGACTTATCACCACGACGGAACAACAGTGACAGTTTTCAGATATTGTTCTTAGATGGCTATGGTGTTGCTAACCCCTCCCCTTACCTTCTCTTCCTCCTCCCCCTCCCCTCCACCTCCTCTCTCTTCAGATCAACAAAAATATTAGAAAAAATGAATATAAACGAACGATCGATATCTTCATTACGAGCACGATGTGATTTCGACAATTTTGGTTCCAAAATTCTGAATTGTCTCATATTATTAACGTCGTCCTGAAATTTAAAAAAAAAACAACTAATAAACAGGTAATGATAGAAGAAAGCGATTCGGGACAATGGTATAATGCGATCAACACTGTTATATAGAAATGAGGGAAATGATCTGATATGCCGTAATCTTTTAATCCTTTTCCTTTTCCACTGGAATATAAAATATTTTTTAAATGTAAGAAAAAATTTGAGAGAATTTATTTTTCCTTCAAAAAAAAAATTTAATCATACTAAGAAAATTACATATTTTTTCCAGTAAATTAATTTTCTCAAAAATTTTCAAGATTTCCCAATTGATCACCTTTTTTTTTCAAATATTATCATGTGAAGTGATTCCTATCTCTTGGTAAATCCTAACCATGTTTAGGCAGTCTAGGCAGGTTACTTTTTAATAAATGAAGCATTTTATCCAAGATACCTGATGGGTAAGTGCAAAAAAAAAACATGAGGTATATAAATAACCGGAAATCAACGAATAGAAAAAAAAAAGTTGCAAACCTTATAAACATATAACCGCATCGTATCAAATCATAACAAACCGATCACCAGCGACGTCGTACTGTTACGTGATTGCAATTGATTCAATTTGGCGGAGTGATCTCTTTTTATACAAAAGAATTCAGCACTAATTTGCATATTATACTTTAATAATTTACATAAAGTATTATTATTATTATTACTGAATAATGGAAAATATTACTTACCAGCCGATGAATTGCATCTAATGTACTGTTACGAATGAATTGTGCGAAATTCATCGTTGAATGAAAATTTTTTCTTAGTGAAGAATAACCTAAATATAAAATAATCTATGAATCTAAAAATTGATAATATTTGGAAGGCTAATATTGAAAAACGCTAAATGATACATAAAAAATAACCATTAAATATTATGTAAATGATTAAAACAACTACTATTATACTTATAATAGAGAAAGTAGACAAAAAAACTTTTACAAGTAAAAAAAAATTCACCAAAATTTATGTTAATTTGAAAAAATCAATAAAAGACCTGAATTCACCCGGGCAATTTATAGGTGAATGCCCATTTCCAACTGACAAATCATCGCCCAAGTTTCTAGAGACGTAAATTTCTTATATACCTGGATTCCAGGTGAGGGTATTTTTCCAAAAAGTTGAACCAACATTTCCACGCTGTGTGAGCTTTGTAAGGCCTTTTCATGAGATGGAGTCCACCTGATTAATTGACACTTAGTTAATTCCGCAAGAGTCGGCGCCGTGGACGAAATTACCTACCCGAATTTAACCACTATCCAATATGACAATATTTGATATCCACAAAAAGGAAGTTCAACGAATTTAACTGAAGTCAATAGCACGAAAGTGTGTGGACTTTTTTTTTCTGGAGGGAGCGGGAGAGGGGGGGGGGGAGCGAAACAAATTTCAACAAAGGATTTTAATTTGAAAAAAAAAAACATTTCTATGTAGATAACAAAGAATAATATGCGATAACAAAAAATAAATAATCATTTTCACAGAATTTACAGTTTCAATTTTCTCTGAAATAAACCAAACTTTCGGCTAATTTTGAAAAAACTACGACGCGATACAACGCGAAGCTCTTCGATTATTTTAATGATCCTCAAGGGGGTGGAGGAGGGGGGTGACTATCCACTATCAAAATACCAATTTTTGGCTACCTGGTTTTATATCTGACAATTTTCCTTAAGAGTTTTCATATTCAAGAAGCGTAACTTCAATCCTTATTCGCTACCAACAAAATAATATAACGTTTAAAAGCGTTATAGCTAAGTTCTTGTCGCTTAATAAAAATTCATTTCCGGTGAAATAGTCCAGGAACGATCCCGATTCTGGGCAATACTTAATCGCCTAGAAGTTAAGTACCATAAACTGCCAAATAATTCGAAATTACCAGAGAGATTCAGCAGATTTTCTAACAGAACACAATTACAGGGAAGAAGGGTACACTCGAGGGAAACAGCGAACCGAGGTGCGCTCATACCTGCATAAAGGTACGCAGTGCTACTGTTATCTGCACTTTGCGTGAAGCATTCGCAGCTGTTGAGTAGTGGATCATAGAAACGCCCAAATTTCGGGTAGAAATGTGTAATTTTTTTCGATTGGTCACCTGAGAATGTTAAGGCATGCCACCATGCAAAAGTTCAGCTCAATTGAAGCACCGGAAATACTTTTTCTAGATGTGCCAAGCTTCTCTGCAATCGTACCCAATCCTAACAGGAGCTTAAAAACTCCGCTCCTGCCCCTTTCTCGCGTTATTGGTGCCCATGGGAGCTGAACGATACCTGAACACCTTGCGTGGGAACTGTTGATTCATAGTTGCATGGAGAGGACATCTGATTCCTGAACGCGCATGTGCAATTATATGGTGAAATGACTTGTGGAAAAATTACCACCTGATCACCTATGATACGGAGTGATTTGCATATTTAGGATAAAGAGAAAAATTTTACAATTCAAAGAAAATTGTGAATTACTCAAAAAGTTATTCACTCTATCAGCAATAAATAATTCAGCTTTATGAGGAGGGAATCGATACGGCAACATTGAGTCTCCTAGATCAATTTCATTGATCGAATACGCAAAGCTTCATCTCCACATTTCTCGAGGATACTTTATACTCGAATATATCCTACAGAAATAACTTAAAATACATCCTGTTGTGGACATGCATGACCAATTTCAGATTCTTGTTACCCTTCTGTCAACAGTTGCTAGTTTGCATTATACCTTATTGATTTGTTGTGCAGTTGAATGCTTCAGATAACCTTCATGACGATTCCATTCAAAACAGACGATCAAACGTTCACACTTTAGATAATATCCATCAAATAATGAAGCCTTCTTGTCGATATTACAGGAGCACTTATTGATCTCTCTTGTTCGTTCATCTGCACTGATTTTGATACCCTTTCTAGTGCATCGTTACTGATAACACGCAAAATGGCGATTGAACGCCATTCTGTCGATCACAAATTAGCGCCATTTTTGCATCTGACCAGCCAGCTCTACCGTATCTCCACATATCACAAATGATCTAAGCATCAAAGTGTGCCTTTCCCGCTAGTGCAATACTAGGGGACTGATCTACTATGCGATGATTTAGTATGAGTGTCTAGTCAATCACCAAATGCTCTGTCCATTTGTGCGTATAATTCCTTTATTTAGAACCGTCGCAATGATCTAGCAGTAAGCATTGTGGTCGTACTGAGTGCTATAAAAGGGCAAGCATATCAGCAGATCCTTCATTCTTCGACTGTGGTCGTGGCTTGATGAGGGTGATGTGGATGTCGTGCCGTGATCAGGGAGATGTGGACGGTCGTGGCGTTGCGGATGGCGGTGGCGTTATTGCGTATGAGGACGTGTGAGGGTCGCGCATCGTCGGTGGCATGCCCGTCCGTCGAGGGCAGGAATCGAGGGCACGTGTGATGAGAGTGGATGCGTCTCTCACTCTCGTCACTGTTCCAGTCGGCTTCTGAGACGCCTTCACTGTAGCAGGCGTCACGACCCCTACGGTTCCGTCCTAGCTAAGTTTTCCGACAATTTTATTTTCGGTGGTCCCGTTCTCCTCCACACCATTGGGGAGATGCGAAGGTTACCTAAGGGTCTTAGGCGTACCGTTCAACACCAACATCTAGACTAGGTGATTGGAGATAGAGGGGTGGTGATAGGTTTTCCCCAGAATGCATGTAGTATGATGCGTCAGCAGCTATGTTTGGACTGTTTTGTTTGGAACGGTCTGGATGGAAGTCCAATACCCAAATCACTCGATGAGTCATAAATTTGCATTTTTATTGCACATAAAAAGTAGATCTCTTTCGTGCTAGCTTTTTCCAACCTCTTCCAAAATTGCTGCTCAGCGGCGGGAGCAGCTACTAGCACGGATGAGACTGCTTTTTATTACGGAAATTGTTTGCTGATTCCTATTCAAAGAATAGATCCATTATTACTAGTGACTAATTTTGGGGCATAAAGTAGTGACTAGGAAGTGATTTGTAGGCACCCAATAGGGCTGTGTGTTGGTGGGACCATAGAAGCGCTATTATACACGTATTTGGTGCCAAGTTATTTGCAGGACTATGGCAGACCCGACGGGACGCCGAGATTTGGATTCGACTTATATGGTGGACTATCGAAGGACCGATCTTGGTGCGGAGAAGAAGAAGAGTGCTTGGAATGGACGTTTCCTGGGATCACGGGAGAAACCACGTGACGCCGATATCCACGATCAATCTACGAACAACAGTAGTAAGTGCCCATACTCTTATGTATCCAATTCAAAATTCTGATACCCATTCAGATATTTGGGAAACGAAATTGAGGTCCTTCCTTTCAAAAATTCTTCCTCACATAGTCGTATCACATGGCACAGAAATTGTCATGCAGAGTTGGCGTCGTTCACTGAATTTTGCGAACCGCTAAAAGAATTAGTCCTCTGAATTCCGATGAAGACATCCTTCATGTCAGCGAATAGTATTTGCAATCCTTCCTAAGTATTTTCAGTGTATTTCTTCGAAATATGGCTATATTTCTTGTCATTATTGGGCGCCATGACGGGCATGGATGACTAAATTGAGGTTTCTTGGATTCATACTCGGATTCTTGATGGAGTTTGAGATTCCCCAATATAAGGAGAAGTTGATGGACGCTCAAGCGGTCCGTAACGCCCTGCACATTTATACTAAGTTTATGTCCATGCGCCGAGTAGATCATATCTTGTGTTATTAAACGTCATATTTGAAGACATTTTTGCAGCTGCCCAAATGGACGCTTCGATGCCTTCCAGCGAAATAAGGGCTACATGCACCATTTAACGACTCGTGAAAGGGAGGCAATTATTCGACATTATGCCCTTGTGAAGACTCCGAGCATACTGAAGGAGGACGCTTCGACATCATGCCCTTTTGAAGGCTCCGAGCATACTGAAGGAGGACGCCTCAACAACCTCTTCGTATTGATTCTT
Source organism: Baylisascaris schroederi (assembly GCA_006503575.1). NCBI lineage: Eukaryota > Metazoa > Nematoda > Chromadorea > Rhabditida > Ascarididae > Baylisascaris > Baylisascaris schroederi. The sequence continues at coordinate 80,627 of QEWY01001457.1, forward strand.
TCTGTGAGATTTTCGTTTTAAATGTTGTTTTATTATTCACTGATACGAGATGGCTAGGCAGTCATAATTTAGTCGATTTCAGAAGGCCGCTTCAAGGCGACTCCAGAAACCTCTTTAATAATTGGCCATTTCAAAAAATACTGAAAAAATATGTGGCGTGTTATATTTAATTTCTTTTTTCTTTGAGCAAAAAATTCTTCTGTACCCTCTATTCCCCCACCATTTTACAATATTTGATGCGTTATTGCCAAAAGAAATCCCTATCCCCCAGATCCTCATTCCCAAGTTGTAGACTGCTAGCACACCATCGTATTATGTGAATAAAATTGTCTATTGCAATTGTTGTAGAAACTTAATTTTGTATTGTTTTATGTACATATTTCAACATACGTTTGTGCTTCAAGTATCCCGCCGCTACTTCAAGCACAAACGTCGTTGATTGCATTATCGTTGTCTCTGTTTGTTATCTAGTAGATAAGCCCCCTCATCCTTCTCTACCACTTCTATTGGGCATTTGTCTATATCGGGTTGAATTTGAACCAAAATTTATTTAGAGATCCACAAAAATCCCAATTCAAATTCGGTATGACGCTTTCTCTTCCTTAGTGGAGTGCTTTATTTCACCCTTACTCGCTCTTTTGCTATTATGGCGCATTATGCAATCAGCAATGCATAGTGCGCGTTTCTGTTGCTTAATGTTTCTGTTATTGTGTTTCTAATCATATCAGTATTGTGTTTTTCCCTTATAATTGTCAGTAATATCTTACAAATGATAGAATGATAAGTTTGGTTGTATACTTTTCGGGCGTTAAGTGGTTCATATTTGCATGTGTTTTAAATGTGCGGCCGACATTTAAAACGCAGCTCCTATGTTCCACTTTGTGGATTGCTAGCAATTTTTTTTTTTGCATGCATTTCGTTGTTCATATACGTGGTGTAGGTTATTCGGGGAATTCTCCCACCTCCTTATTCTCTTTTATGTGAAAGTTCTCTTATTCCGTCAGATATGGCTCCGTGACGTTAGCAGTTGTGAGGGAAGTCCACAATGCTGAATTCTTTCTGGATCTTGAAAATTGTTTTCTTTGGATATAATTGTATCCTCTAATTGTATCCTTTACTGTGTTCTTCTCTCACGTCATTATTGTAGTCTCTGACCAGCATTCCTGTAATATAATTTTAGTTGCATTTGTTTACCACTCACAGTCGTTTGCATCTTAAACGACCGCCGCCGTTTAAGCTGTATGCACTGTGTTTTGTAGCTTTCAATGGTGATGATGTTTATAAGTTTCAATCGTTGAAATTGGTTTATATGGACTATTTTTTGTATTTTCTCAATACTCGAGGTGGATTTTGAGGTTGTAATATTTTATCGTTGCTTATTGTACTCTTTGTTTTGTGAGCAGTAAAATTGTTTCATAGAGATTGAATCTTTTTGCATTTCATTTTTTCATCAGCGTGGTGTTCGTGGAAGAAGTCATGATCTCTTCCACAAAAATCATCCGTCAGCTTTGTAAATTTCCCATAAAGGAATATAATTCCCCATAAAGGGATATTATTAACCCGAAAGCCTCTTTACTTCTATCTCGACATTGACATATTTGTAGTGTCGGTCATATTTAAAAAATCTCAACTTTTCAGACTTTCCCAACTAATTCAACCGTTTCCGGATCCAGGTTTAACCGATGATCATATAGAAGTGGGCTGAAGCCATCCTCGACGTCACCGGGCAATCGGTTTTAACATAGTCGAAACCGACCGCTTAACAAAGGCTAAAGCCAGATTCAATTCGTCACCGTATTGTCGTGGCTCATGCCTAGTTTCGACTTCTATTGGCACAGAGTTCAATCGAGATTCATTGCATCCGATTCTACTTGAAAACTCTATTTTCCTTGCATTTGAGCCTTTATTCCAGGTAATCTAAGAGGAACCCTCGTACTATGTGCAAGTCATCCCAGAACAGCACTGACCTTACGGCACAAAATCCGCATCCTCAAATACCTGTTTACTATCACCAAAAATAGACATATATAATTATTTCAGTAAGAACTAGTGCAGTAACTATCGACATTAAAAGAATTGAATAAAGTCTTGAAAATAAAATATTCGCAATGTAGAAGATTTGCTTGATTTTTATTCTTTATATAGATAATAAGAAAGATAACGATAATAATCAAACATCAACGATATTGAATAGGGATAACTGATTTAGGTGGAAGAATCATAATAGGATAGAGTTCATCGAAACAGATTAAAAAAACGGAAGCAAGTATAAAATATTATGAAAATCAACTAAATTTCGAATTACCTGAAGCAAATATACTAAAGATAATCAACAAATTTGAGTGATAATTATTTAATTCAACTGTTATTTGTTATATAAATGATCAGTAATGAGTTATTAGTAAGAAAAGATAAAATATCATTGATGAAAATATCACTGGTATGAGGAACATAAACAATCAACAGAAACAAAACATTCGTAAAAATATAATTTTGAAAAACAGACATTCAGTGCATCGAGCAACAATAGTAATATAAACCAAATAGCTCGCCCGGATATATATATATATATATATANTCCTCATTGATTTTCATTTAAAAATGCATTTCTACAGAAATTTTGATTTAGAATTATAATAAATGCAAAAAAAAACAATCGATCATTATACAACATACACGTAGAGATTATACGACAATCGTCCGCCATAATCCATAAAAAAAAAGAAAAAATTTGTAAAATTTTTCAAGTAAAAAATTTCAAGGAAAATTCTCAACAATAAATTTTTTTAAAATGCAACGATAATCGTATATGAAGGCAATTTTAGAAAAAAAAAAACTATGACGGAAGAGAAGAATAATAGTGGAAAATAAATGAGAAAAATCAATGACCCGTTGAAGAAATAGATGATAATTAAATAAATTGCCGTAATCGTATAGTAAAATCTTGTAACGCAATCAGTAATTGTGCTGGATTTGGCCTGTCCTTATAGTTAAGTTGCCAACAGCAATACATCACGTTATACCTGAAAAAGGTGACAAATTGGACAATAGCTTCCTATAAACCTTAAGATAGCCACCTTATTCATGGAGGGGATGCAGGGAGGAGCGACGTTGCTGGTGGAAGGGGAGAGTGGGGACATAAGGCAGCGCAAATGGTGGTAGAGGGAGGATGTATTGTTGCAAATCATCGCAGCTTTGTATGAATGATATGCTTTATTCGGACTGATAGCGTGCCATATTATCAGCATCTTCGAAATTAAAAACCAAAACATAAGCAAAACCTCAACATTCATCTAAACATCCACACATTGTGGACGTAAAAAGCTTCAAATCTATTTAATCGACGTTTCAAGCATAGCTATTGTTTGGGAATGCGGGAAAGGGGAAGAGGGGGGGGGGCGAGGATGGATAAACAGGGGATATTATATTGGTACCACTAGAGTCCTATAATCCGTGATTTTCTTTTTCAAAAAAAATCGACGTTTCAAGCATAGCTATTGTTTGGGAATGCGGGAAAGGGGAAGAGGGGGGGGGGCGAGGATGGATAAACAGGGGATATTATATTGGTACCACTAGAGTCCTATAATCCGTGATTTTCTTTTTCAAAAAAATAAATAGAAAAAAAAGAAAAACTATTGCTAACAGATCATCGGGGCAATTATATGGTTGTATGAGTCGTTGCCCTTGTTCAAGAATTGTCATCATCTCATCGGGATCGACGTCTATATACGGTTGCTGAGCACATGATAGCAACTCCCATAGTGTTACACCGAATGACCACTGCAAATGACCAATAAATATGACCAAATGACCAATGGCCAAGTGACCAATAAATACTAAATCCAATTCTAGAATTCGCCTCTAATAATACGATTTACATTTAAATTGATAGAGTATATTTCAGATTTTTTTTTCGCTTCGATAATTTACATATTTTGCGAAATTTTCTAAGAATTTTATGCAAGAAAAATTTACACAGAAATATTCACATAGAAAAAAAGAGAGAAAATTCCACTGAAAAAAAAACTCACAGCATCGGTAGCACTATTGAACATATTATTCTGAAGTGATTCATAAGCCATCCATTTTACGGGACGATTTTCATTATCGCCAAGACAATGATAATCACTTGGAAAGAGATCCTTACTTAAAGCCGTATCACATAATTGTACTAATAAACGATCACTTCCACGACCCACTTCCGATACTAAACAATTCCTATAATAAATAGAATTTCTATATTTTTAAGCTGATAATATGATTCTAAATTTTTTAATTTTAGTTTAGATAGTAAACGCTACTGCTTGAGTTAAATTCCAGAATTTGAGTCTATGCTTTACGTCAAATCTATTTCCTTTCTAGGAACAAAGAAGGCAAAAGAAAAATTAGTAATCGAAATGCTTTTTTCTTATATTGAAAAAAAAAATTATCGGAATAAAGCTTGAGAAATTTTTTTTTTAGTGAATAGTTATTATTAGGATATTATGCTCTACTATACAATTCTTAGCACCGTAATTATACAATACCTTGTAGCAATATCCTTATGAATAATGCCATAATTATGCAAATGAAGTATCGCTTTAATTATTTGTATAGCCATTGATACGAGTTCATGCGTTCTTAACGTTTGAACTCCTTTACCACCTGAAATTAGAGCAAATATAAATATGAATAAGACAAAATAACTGCATAAAAATACACTGAAGAAGCGGAAAGAAACAGAAATTTTTTAGAATAAACATCCCAATTGAAATTTTAGAATAAAAAACACCCCAAAAATTTACAAATATAGAAAAACCTATAAAGAAATATAAGAAATTCCCCAATCATAACTGCCTTTTTCATTTGAAGATAGCATTTGAGATAAGATAGACGATCCAGATTCTTGTATCAGAATGACAATGAAAAATTCTACTCTAAATTTACTAATTTTCAATAAAAATTGTTCGAAGTTTGCAATTTCTAAAGTAATATAAGCAAACAATAAAATAAAAATAAATAAAAAAGAAAAGATGTTAAAAAAATTTTTTAGTAACTCTATTCTTAGTAACATCTTCTAGTTTAATTAATTTTGATAATGAGCAGTCATAAAGTAACAAAAAAATTCCATTTAATAATATTTTCAGAGCAAAAAAAAAACTCACCAGGAGTTTTATGAAGTGTTTCAATTGTTCCACCACGACATCTTTGAAGGAATTTTTTTAAATTACCAAATCCTTGATGTTTATAACAAATAAGTGGAAAATCTTTCACCGTTTCAGGACAATCGAATCGACCATATGAAGCAGCCGCTACAACCTGTAATTCACCTTTATGAGGCGGCTCATTTTTCAATTGAATCCGCTCAATTATATCGACATTAAATCTCACAAAGGTTTATTAACCATTTTAAATAAATATGGCATTGTTCAGAAATTTTATAGACAAGAATAGGTTCTTTCAAG
>QEWY01001457.1:86957-102475 GCA_006503575.1 Baylisascaris schroederi
ACAATTAATATCATTCACTTGCAATAATTACTTCTTTGTTATTGGTGGTCTGAAATGAAAAATTCCAAAAATTTTCTCTCATCTTCACTTAAATTTTTGATAAAGAAAAAAAATTTTTTTTTCAAATTCTTTAACATATTTATATTCCTATACTTCCGTGAATAAATATTCGGCTCCATGAATCATATTATTATATCTCCTTACTATACAAATTGAATAAGATGAAATTCTTATAGAATTTTCGAAAAAAAAACAACTGTGATAATGTAAAATTTTAATAGAATTTTCAAGTGAAAATTTCAATAGAGTGAAATTTTTATGGAATTTTCAAGAAAAAAAAGGTAAGTTATTACCTGAGCAAGGTGTGGAAATGGTGGAACATTGTGAAAAACGAATGCTTGCTCAAGAAATTTCCCAAAATGTGTTTTATCGGCATTATTCTTGAGAGTTTTCGCGATTATACCCTCATCACCATATGTATTATCCTCTTCTTCATCGATATCGCCATATTTTCCATTAATATTTTGATGCCAAATTGCCCATTTCATTTCACCAAACGTACCTTCCAATTCATTTATTGGTAGAATCTAAAATTACGCACTAATTTACTAGTAAACAAAAAGAATATATATTGGCAAAAATAATTGTGAATTCTTTTCAAATATAGACCTGGTGGAAAGTTACGAATAGGGAATTTCAGAATTCCTGAAAAAAATACTGGGGATAGGGAATTTCAGGATTCCTGAAAAAGATACTGGGAATAGGGAACTTCAGGATTCCTGAAAAAGATACTGGGAATAGGGAATTTCAGAATTTCCAAAAAAAAGAAATCTCTAGCAATCACTTCTTTCCCTAGTATTACTCATGACCTAATTTAATGCTTATTATTTATAGCATAAAACATTTATTGCACAATTAAATAGTCTTCCTCAAATGTTATCAATTCGTCCTTAATATTCTTGCTGATGAACTGTGATTCATGATTTATTTTCCGGATATCATAAATTTTCCGGATAAATGCTTGATTATAAAATTTTATTAGATGCATTTATCACTAATTAAAGATATTTTAGAATACCTGGAAAAGATTTCTATCGGCATAGAGTTCTACAAGTGCAGTATTCACATCGACATTGCTTGATCGATCGTTGACAACTTGTTGCACATTAGCTGCTTGAGGTAAAGCTGAAGGTAAACTTATGCTTAAATATGTCAAAAAATTTATCACCACCAATTCAAATATGATTAGAAATTAAACTTAATAAGTGGTAAATAAAAATTATATTTATTAAGTACAGCTTTATATTTTTTATAGGTAAAAGCCTAAAAATTCACTATTTTATTCGACTCCCTTTGAAAAAAAAAGAGAAAAAATTCGTAGTCGTTTTATGAGAAGAAAAGAAAAAAAATTACTTGTAGCGGAAGCTTCTGAGTTGAAAAGAGGTCGAGATTGCGCATTGAAATCAGCTGAACGAGTTACTGATCTAAAATGACTCGAATTTTTTAATTCAAAAAAAAGCCTGTATCAGAAATGCATATTTTTTAGCCATTGATAGTCGGCTATGTCACCTTAAGTATATTTTAATAATATCTGAAGTATCTTTAGTTAATAATTGGAATGATTATATTAACTGAAATAAATTCAACATTAATTAAATTGAATTACGTTGAAAAATTTGCAACACTAATTGAAATTCGTAAAAAAAAACTGTAACCTTAATAAAATTCAAATTTACTAAGCATTTTCCAATGTTTGAAATTTATTTCTGCTATCAAAAACTTTCGAGTTGGAATATCTTGTTATTCTTTCGTAGAGATAGCCAAAACAATACGAGTAAAGCATCTATAAAATTCGCAATAATTGGTTGTACATATATTCACTTTCTACTTAGAAATTTTTGCCAGCACGAAATGTGACTGCTCTATGCTAATCAAAAAAATAAAAAAATAAAAAAATAATAATATAAGTATGAAAACAACTTTTTTAAATTGTAATATTTAAATTGGCATTTACATTTATCTAACCTATTTAGATGAATAAAAGTATAAATAATGATAGATGATTTCAATGAAATATTTTACTAACGGATAGCGTTGTTGAATATTAGCCGGTAGTACGGTGGGTGGCAAAGTTTTTCGGGTTGATCTGAAGTAGACGACAAGTAATACGCCGATTACGAGTACAACCGCTCCAACACATCCGATTACCATATAGAAAACATTTTCACCTGTTATTAGTACACCTGAAAAAAAACAGTAAAATTAAAATATATGAAATGCTTTCATTCAATAACCTAATAAACCTATAACAATTAATCATTATTGGCTATGTATATGAGAATGAAAATTTTAAAAAAAAGAGGGAAAAAATCTGCGGTTATCAAATTTTTTAAGAGAAATATTCCATCGAAACGGTTCAACTGAAGAATTTTCAAAATTACCCATAGAAAAAAATTTTTCAATTTTTTGAATTCTCTCTTCATTGATATTAAAAATACAACTCAAAACGCAAATAAAAATTTATGGCCATGAATTATAGGATCTATGAATATTCAAAAAGACCATTTTTTGATATCACAATTGCCAAATAAAAATACCAAAAGCAATTCAACTTTAAAAAAAACTGTTTGAAATTTGAAAGAAATACGCAAAAACAAATAGTTGAAAAATCGAACTAAATTCAAAAAATCTCCCTATTACGTTAACACTGAATGCTTACCACTTTCATCGCCATCCATACGTAAACCATTTTGATCATACTCATCCAGATTCCCTAAAATTTGCATATTTACAGTAAAAATGCTTGAATAAGTTAGAAACTTTTTTTAAAACTCAGGAAAATTTCAGCTCTAACTGAAATTATAAAAATATTTCAGTCTTGCATGAAAACATAATTTCCATTGGTATAATCCAGTAGACATGACGCAAGACTAGCATTCTTACTCAAAGCTTTAGGAGCTATTAAACATAGGCAAGCATGACTTGGTTAGCATTTTAGCTTTATTAGCTCATGTTTGTTTAATAGCGTATGTTTTTCACCTATGCTAGAAGCATAACTACATTTAAAAAAACAAATGCAAAATCCCAAAAACATAAAAGCGCGATATGTACTTTTTGTATTCCAGGAAAATATTACCATCACAATTTTTTCATATTCAATAGGTAAGAAAGACTATAGAATGAACGACAAGATAGAATGGAGAAGCATTTTTTTGCAATTGGCTACCTTTCAAAAAACATAGAATATAAAGAAATATAATCTCTAGAATTTTTAGAAATACAATCGAAAATTAAAAATCAAAATTCGAAAAAAATTTCGCGGATGAAAAAAAAGAAAGAAATACATGCAAAGCGTATAATGTTTCAAAGAGTGAATAAATGATTTGAATTAAATTATCGATCATAAGAATCGAAATTAATACTGCAAAAACAAAACACTGTTATCGCAAATAAACAGCAAAATATTGAGTTCATTTTTGCATATATAAATGGAAAAAAACTAATTGAGAAAAAAATTTACATATCGAAAGTTTTCCTACAATAAAAAGGTGAACGTCAATGAAAAATTATGAAATTAGATCTGTTATGAAATATGCTCATATACGAAAGTTGATATGCAAATATAAGCAAGTTCAATATATCGATAAAGCTAACATCATTCAAGTCAGTCCATAATTCTTATACCTTTGTTTAGCAATATGATGGAGGAAACGTTTAAATTGGGAACAAAAAATTTTTCGAAAATTTAAAAATTCAACTTTTCAAACTTTTTCAATGTCTCGAAATTCTGATATTAATTGATGGATTGAATCAAATCAATAGAAGTGGGCTAAATTTACCTAAATGAGAAAAATTAAGTGGGTTAAAATCACCTCCATAAATCGAATAAATATTGAAAAGTCACTTATATTAAAAAATAAAAAAAAATCGCCTTCAACAATTTCAAATAAATGATTATAATGATCAGCAAAAGGACGCAAATAATCTATTGGAAAAAAAATTCAAGAAGATAAAGATTCGACGAGTTAAGTTTGTCTGAAAATTTTCTCAGAAATATTATCTTATAAGTAATTTAATTTTTCAAAAAAATCTAAGTGAAAAAAATTTTTTCAGTAAAAATTTCAAAAAAAAAAACGGAAATTTCTATCATCAAAAAATATGCTCATCGAAATACGCACTTCGAAAGTGGTAAGTAAATANCCTATTATCTCCATTCTCTTACCTTCATTGATGGGAAAAAGTGCTGAAAGATTCAAGTTGTGTAGTGGAAAACAAAAAAAAAGAAGTGGTACTTAATTACGCTATACGGAAATGAGGGCGGCATCTCTTTCAACTGAGCATAAACGTTCGCGCCAACTCTCTCTTTTTTTTGTGTTTCTTTTATGAAAATATTTATAGCGAAGCGAGCAACTAAACATAAATCCACATTCAAGAAATTCAACGCCGCTTTAAGGTCACCATTAAACAATGCGTCGTTATGTTTTTAGTGATTCGGCCTTCTCAAAAATTTGAATTTTCTCACATCATCGCAGAATCTTTCTTCGATTAGATATAAAAATGATAGAGAAATATATGAAAAAAAGAGAAAATTAGAGATAGAAAAAATATTATAAATGTAAAATTTAAGAAAAAAAAGAAAACAAAAAAATTAACGACTTACCTTGAGTTTATTAAAATACCTGTAAGAATGAATAGAGAGAGATAAAAAGAAGCAATAATTATCAAAGCTATATCTTAATAATGATATTGTTTTGTGCTGATTTGTAGATAAGATTTGTATCTCATAGATTATAGCAAAGAATACCTTTAAGGTATCGTGTATGGAAGATATTACTCTCATTGATCCAAGAAATATAACTACGATATGGATATGAAATCTAAGAATTTAATATATTTAAAAAGAAACGTTTTTAAATCAACACATATGTAGGTTCTTATAAAGAATAACAGATTAAATTATGCAAAACAGAGGATTTACCTCAGAAACGATATCTATTGATTACAGTAACAAATACCGTAGGCTTTATAAATATTAGAGATATTAAAAAATACAAACGTATTGATTAAAAAAATATGATAGAAAATAATTGTTTGACAAAGAATTGATTAAATCAATACATAGATCAACAATATTAATTTACCGTAACCGATGATCATAGGGTTTAATAGCAATAATACTAGGTGAAATATATGAAAGTAATCTAAAGAAATTATGTCATCGGACCCGTTTATGAATGAATATTGGGTCGATCATTGATGCCGACTTACCGTAGTCGAGAGTGGGTAGAATAGGTTGATCCATATTACAGGTAAGAATGGATAGGTGTTGGATTTGAAAGGTGATGCTGATATGTGTGTATGTGTGTGTGTGTGTGCAGGCGGTGGTGTTGAGAGACAAATGTGCGAGCACACTAGTCTAACTGAGGAGGAGACGAGGGCAACACACATAACATCGCCAACGAAAAGAAAGACGCAACCCATAAAACGACGCAGAAATTACTGCTATAAGAATGAAGAACGAAAACGAACGAGCATAATGCCCCAATAAAAATAGAAAGAGTAGTTACACCCCTTCTGCCCCCCTCTCCATTACCCCCACCCCTCTCCGTCCCCCTTTCTATTACCTCCACCCCTCTCCATTACCTCCACCCCTCTCCGTCCTCACTAGAAACAACTGAAACATCACTATATGCGCGAAAACGTTACGCATTCTCATATAAAACGCATAAAAAGTGCAATAAAATAACTGCTTCAACAGCAGTCACATATATACGCACAAGGACGATTGCTGTTTCGAATCAATGGGTCTTCATAAACGATTCGACCACCCGGCATCTTAAGAAGCCAGATGCCTTCATCGACGTTACGGATCGAAAATGATTGCTCAACAATATCGCTAGTTTTATATCTATCATCCCATAGTAAATAATAAAATCTTCTATTCTAGAATGATATTGTTAAAGCAGATGGTTGCGGCTTCGCAAAAGACAAAAAAAAAAGAAGAAAAAAAAGTTTTTTATATGCGCTTAAATGTCGATATCTATTCTAGCAATATCAAGAAAAACACGATAGGGATTATGGCACGAAATGCGCTTTTGCATTCCCATCTATTCGACCAACCGATTTCATTAATAAATAGCAAAAGAATACGTAATAAGATAATCAAGTTTTTATGCGATTAATCGCTCAAATTTCATTTCTACACAGAATTCATGTTTTACAATCTAACCGGTCGGAAAAAATACCTTTCAAACAGCAAATTTTATAATTTCTTGTTAAGTTAAGAGATTAAGATGGAAATTGGTTTAGAAATTACATGATTGTGCAGGCCATTAACTTACTTACTTTCATAATTTTCCTTCAATGCTTAAAAAGTTGGAATTATCGAATCAAACAGACATATATCAGTAAACAAATGACGTCATTATAAAAATAATTGCAAAGGAAAATCTGCAAAGGTACATCATTTATACCACAAATATTTTTTGTTCGTGTGCGCGCACCTATGTTTCTTTCTTTCTTTCTTTCTTTTTTTTTGAAATAGCACTCAATCGGGCGAGTTGGAATTGACTGCTTTACCTACTTAACTTGTATATTCAAGACGACATCAACCAGATAGTGACCATTTAACTACTTAGCCTAAGTGGCCAAAAGGTGACCACCCAGTCAATAGGTAAATTAGTGTATTCCATATGATGTCAATCGAGATCTCTCCACTTTATTATTGATCATTTTTAGCGGAAACAAATTCATAGAGAATGAAAAAAATTCCTGCATTGCTTCTAATATTTAATATTAAATTAGAAGATTCTCTATACGGCTTCACTATATTTTAGCTTCGTTTTATTTTATTTCACTCTATTTTAATTAACAAAGCATTCATTACGAGTAATTGTCTCCTCAGATTGTTTTCACTACTGCTTCGCAGAGGAAACTTTAATGTCTCGTGATGTTTAGGGCTTAGACTTGTATGCTGTCCGTTGGATGTTGATGAGTCGATTCATCTTTGTTCCGCTTAGAAGGATGGTCGGGAATTACTTCACCGCCCTCATCCCGATGAGGGCTTGAGTGGAGTAGCTCAGTAGAACGAAGCCAAGGAGCCGGGTCGGAGCTTATTTACCAACAATAGCGCAGTGACCGATACGAAACGATGAACAGAACAGTGATGGCAATATAGAAAAATAAATAAATAAATAAATAAGTAGATAAATAAATATAAATAAATAAATAAAAACACCAGCATAGAATAAGACCACGAAAATTGATTTCTATAATCGGAAGCTGATACGTTTTATTGTTTTATTTTCTACTCTCTTTTTTTTGCTTTTCTTAGAATTTTTCTTTTCGAAACATTTTACAGTGTTCATTTTATATATGCAGCATTTTATAGATATCAATAGAAATATTAAATATTAGTGAAAAATCTTCGAAAATTATCATTTAACTTATTGAACGATTGCTGAATTGATATCTTATTAAATATGCAAATTTTTTCTTTCTTTTTTTTTAACTGGCCGATCGATTAAATTCAGGAATTATTTAGTGAAGTCGTTTTTAAATATGTAAGTACGGTTTACATATCGAACAAACAATTTCGCTAGTTGAACTTTAGTATGCACACATTACGGTAACGGATACAAACAAACAGACAAACAGGTAGACAGATAGACAGATACAGTGGTCAAAAAACAAAATAGAATGTACGGTAATAAACGAAAAGAATAACTTGTATAGTTAAGAGTGGAATTTGCTATAGATTATAATACAGAAATAGATTTAGAGCACAATTGGGTTCATAATAACTCAACCTCTTGACTACGGTAAAGTTATCAATGATTAAATTCTGAGGTAGAATCTAAAAAGCGGTAAGTGATATTGTTTCGTAGATAAGTGTAAGAAACCCTGGGGTTATATTCTTGAGAATACGGTTAATAATATGCATTTTCTGATATGTTTCACTTCATGACGAACGAGTTGAGATCGAAAAACTATGATTAACCTGAAATGTGATCGGAAAGAGAAAATGGTTTGTTGTAAGGGGGCGGGGTTTGTAGAGAGATGGGGGAAAACATTAAAAGATGAATTGTACGCCAAGTGGGCACCCCAAATGGGCATCGTTAAATCGCTAATAAACGATCCGTCGGCGCCTTGTGTGCACACAGACATACATACACTCGTAAACGCAAACTCAACGCTGCTCCAACTCGTTCAGCTGGGCTCACCTTACCTTTTCACCTGCCATACTCTAATGATAGACGATATGCCATAAAGCAATTGGCATGAACAAGCTAATGTCTGGACATTTGCGCCATAGACAAATCATATACAGAAAAATATTTCTGAGCATAAATAATTGTAGCATAAGCATTCGAAAATGGAAAACACCTATAAGAAAAACATCGGAAATGCGAATAAAATAACTAGAAAAGAGCGAATACGTCTAGGTATTAGCTCAACCGAATAAATAATGCTTCAATCATTATTAGCAATTTCGCTGGATATGAAAATGATCATTAGCAGTCTATGAATTAATAAACTATAAAATTTTATTTGAAGTAATGAGAGGGAAATATCAGCTAAAAACAATAGAGAATCCTCTAAAAATTCGATAAAAATTTGAATGAAATAATATTTGATGCGATTGTAGACAAGTAAATCAGATAAGCCAATAAGTATTTGAGGGGAATTTTTGAGTTAATTCAATTTAGCAAAATAGTCAAAAAAAATTTTTTTTTGAATTTGAATTTTTTTTTGAATTTGAATTTTTTTTGAATAGACATTCTTAAGGAATAATGCCACACAAATACAATATATCGCTATGTAGTGTAGAGGTAAATCTTTCATTGTCCTCGGATAACTTTTCTATATGCAGTCAAAAGTAAGCTTGCATAAAGAGAAGAGAGGAAGAAATAACAAAATATTTCAAGATAGAAAAGATTTTTAAAAATGAAAAAAAAAAATCTAGAAAGAAAAGAAAAGAGGTAGAAAAAAAAGAAAAATATAGAGCGTCTATTCATTGTTGCAGGAAAGAGCGATTAAAAACCAGAAGAAATATATTAACTCATAAACTGCATGTCCAACCAACAAGCAACTAATATGCCTTTGAATATTTACGTAAGGATAAGAAGTGCAATACCATCGAAATAACTTCGGTCATTTTAGCCGTTTCTGGGATCAAGTATAAGGATGAGATACGAGGATAGGGGAGGGGGAGGAGGGGGAAAAGGGAAGTTGCCAGTGCTCAATCGCAAAGTTATATGTCAAAAACATCGATTTTTTAGTGCAACAAATAGTTTTCTACTTTCCGGTCATAAATGTTTTGCTTAGGATCACGTAACACATCTGCACATTGTTGAATATAAAGAGAAACTAGCAGATTATCCACTTTAATTCCGGTATCTACATATGTTTCATATTTGTACATATGAAATGAAAGACATATGTGCAGAAATTTTGAAAAAAAAAAATTGCAAACAGAAATCTAGGCCGGAGAATGTCTTCTTCCGGTCTAAAAAAAAATTTTTTTTTTTAAGATCGGTTGTATTCAAAAATTCAAATATGCAAATTTTGTTCATTTATATGTAAATTTCATTTGTTGAGTTCTTTTCAAATCAAAAATTTTAGCTTTCAATCTCATGCATATCAATAGCCTTGCTGATATTTTATATCGTCGAAGAAGCAATCGTAAGAAAAGACAAGCGTTGTTGATTTAAACTACAGCAAATACACTCTTTAAGATACGATGAAAGCTTACAGCAACTTTAAGATCTTTTTTTCTTTCAAGCAGAGCTCTTGACGAATGATGAGCGGACGTTTTATCGTCAGCCGATTGAGTAAACATTTTTACGTTTTATTGACAGCCGATGATCGAATATGATCAATATGTGGATTGGAATGGGTAGAATGGTCGGTATCTTTATTATATCTCTTTGTGAATTACTTTTACCTGAAGTGCTTCTATCATCTCGAAGAGTCCCTTCTTCGTAAACCATCAATCAGATAAACGAATAAGTTTGAATTTTTACGCCTAACGCTGGAGCTTTATCGATTTTTTAGAAGCATTAATTTCGGGAAGCAAGAAAGCTTCTAAATAGGAATAATTAAAACCTAATTATTAATTCGGTGTTTGAAAATTAGTACATAAAATTGCAAATGAATAATGAATTTGAATATTGTGAAATACTTTGTATCGATAATAAATAAAATAATAATACAAAAACTTCAAAAAAAAAAACCTGTTAAACGTCGGCCACTACGTGAAGCGCATAATTTCTCTTGTTTTAGTGTCACATATGTATTATTGCTATCAGAAGGCCATGAAAAATTTACATGAAGTGTTACATCGAATTGGCCAGCTTTATTACCCGCACAACGATATTCTATTATAAAATCTGAAAATTTTTCTTTTTAATTTTCAAAGAATACCTACTATAGTTATATGTTCTCTATTGAAATGCTTATTACATTTTTTTTTTAACAAGAGGAAAGAAAATAGAAACTCTTATCGAAAGTTCACTTTAATTTGTCACCTTCATTAACTTGAAGAAGGTAGGATGCCTGAGAGTAGATAGTCTTTATAGAAGGCATAATTTTGTCCGGAAAAGCAATATAGATAACTCCTGAGGGGATGAGGGGCAGAATCAAGCAGTGATCTGGCCGGAGGGAGGGGCGAGAGGGTTGAGGAGCATAGAGAAAGTCTCTAATGAAAATTTTGAGATGGGATGTGAGTGAAAAAGAACAAAAAATCGAGAAACAAATTCAACTGACAACGTTTCGATCGATAAATTTCTCAATGCGTTATGCAAATTATTCAAAACCTTTATGCAAATTTTATACAAGCCATTAAATAAATCTTACTGAATATGCAAAGATTAATAATTTTATCTCTTTTACTATACGACGTTTAAATCATAAAATTCCAAATTTCAAATCAATATTAATAATTTTAATTCGGGTTCATTTCTGCGAATATTAAAAAAATATTTATATACGACAATTTATCTAAACTCCATAAAATTGCAACTGTTTGATGAGTGGAAAAAAAACAAAACAAAACAAATCAGAGACGATTTGTGTAATAATGAAGAGGAAATGAAAAAAGAAACCAAAGAAATGGTATATCTAAATACTTAAGAAATTTTTTTTCACGAAATAAGCATAAATTGTGCTATATAGAATGATGAGAAAATTTTGATAGTTGCTCTTTATCCTGAATTATATTATATCCCACGTTGAAATAATTGTGAGGAAAATTAAAAAAACATTTTTATATTTTAGGAATCATTCTATATCCCACCTTCTCTTCCTTTCCCATCCATCTCAACCCCTTTACCTAAGAAAACGGAAAATAAATATACAATTTCATTATGCAAGGCAGTAATTATCAGATATGCTCCAAATCACTTGGTTGCTATGAACACTACCTTGTCCTTCAGTGAAGATTTCATATCACCGCGGATCCTAGGGTGACCTTTTAGGGCGATGGAAAGGTCACATCCACCTCTTTCACGTAGGATAGAGGGAAAGCAATTAAGCAATTCATAGGTATTAGCTGTGTTCTTTCAGTAAAAAGAATAAAAAATAAGCGAAGAAATGTTTCAGATGGTCTAATGCAGTATGCGTTTCTGCTTCCGATCTGATCGACCGGTTTCGAAAATTCGCAAAGAAAATGCAAATTTTTTAAAATACAAAAATTTTTATTGTAAATATCCGAACCATTTGCATATATCTTTCATCTTTTTGTAACTAAACCAGCGGAAAATGAAAAACAAATACACGAAACATTTGAAAATTTTTGTTACAATTATAGATCTACAGTTTCTTTTTTTTTTCGAAATTGCTGGGAAAATATGAAATATGGTGCATATTGTACCCATCAAATATCGGTTGGTAATCTAGCTTCAGCGGTTCAAAAGTTGAAACTACCAAAGCGACAGACAAACGGAAACATATATAAGCACAGACATGACGTCGGCGTAATGCGCTTTTTCAAAGCACATAATGCGCTTTTGTAAAGCAAATTTGCAAAACTATAGGATGTTCGAATATTAAAAAAAGAATTCAAAAATATTCACCTTCAGTTGAGGTTGGTAGATAGCCACGATGAGGAATAAGAATTACTGGTAATACAGCATTATCGCCTGCGATTGCACGTAATGTATAAGCAATCTTTAAAAAAAAATCTTTTTTAAAGGAATATTTTAGAATGAAATGGATCGCTGGGATTAACACATAGAAAGTAAATTGTCGTTCGAAAAATTTTCCAGAAGGAAAAAAATATTTTCCGAAATTTCATCAATTCAAAGTGAATTAGTAATATAAAAACAAGATAAAAGAATTCCCAATAAAAAAACTAAAGTTTACTAAAATTGGAATGGAAAAAAAAACAATCGAAGAAGAAAAAATTAAATTTATTTATGAATAATTCGATTTGAATTTCGGATCATATTTGCGAAAGCAGAAACTAGAAAAATATTTGTAACCTCAAGCAAAACGGTTAAGTCGATATCGCTCTTGCTCAATTCTCTGTAAAAATTCACCTCTATAAAACTATTCCGGAAAGACTATTATATAAGAATTAAGAATCGTTACATACTTTACGATCGAGTACTTTCGTATTCCACGAAAATACAACTTGCGAAATATTCGTATCAACACGATAGGGGAACTTCGTTGAATAGGTATTAATAATTCCATTCTCTACATAATTCAACTCGGCACTTAATCCTGAAATCCATTCAAATCAAAAAGTAAAAATCAATTGAAAATTATCAACAGTAAATTAAAAGTTTTGAATTATATTATATCCCACGTTGAAATAATTGTGAGGAAAATTAAAAAAACATTTTTATATTTTAGGAATCATTCTGTATCCCACCTTCTCTTCCTTTCCCATCCATCTCAACCCCTTTACCTAAGAAAACGGAAAATAAATATACAATTTCATTATGCAAGGCAGTAATTATCAGATATGCTCCAAATCACTTGGTTGCTATGAACACTACCTTGTCCTTCAGTGAAGATTTCATATCACCGCGGATCCTAGGGTGACCTTTTAGGGCGATGGAAAGGTCACATCCACCTCTTTCACGTAGGATAGAGGGAAAGCAATTAAGCAATTCATAGGTATTAGCTGTGTTCTTTCAGTAAAAAGAATAAAAAATAAGCGAAGAAATGTTTCAGATGGTCTAATGCAGTATGCGTTTCTGCTTCCGATCTGATCGACCGGTTTCGAAAATTCGCAAAGAAAATGCAAATTTTTTAAAATACAAAAATTTTTATTGTAAATATCCGAACCATTTGCATATATCTTTCATCTTTTTGTAACTAAACCAGCGGAAAATGAAAAACAAATACACGAAACATTTGAAAATTTTTGTTACAATTATAGATCTACAGTTTCTTTTTTTTTTCGAAATTGCTGGGAAAATATGAAATATGGTGCATATTGTACCCATCAAATATCGGTTGGTAATCTAGCTTCAGCGGTTCAAAAGTTGAAACTACCAAAGCGACAGACAAACGGAAACATATATAAGCACAGACATGACGTCGGCGTAATGCGCTTTTTCAAAGCACATAATGCGCTTTTG
This sequence comes from Baylisascaris schroederi, assembly GCA_006503575.1. Taxonomy (NCBI): domain Eukaryota; kingdom Metazoa; phylum Nematoda; class Chromadorea; order Rhabditida; family Ascarididae; genus Baylisascaris; species Baylisascaris schroederi. The sequence continues at coordinate 100,550 of QEWY01001457.1, forward strand.
TAAAGCAAATTTGCAAAACTATAGGATGTTCGAATATTATTCTATGTAATCCTATAGATGTATCGGAAATGTAAAATCCGTTCCTTTTATATCACTCTTTGAGAGTCGTCGTTTAAAATTGAATTCAATCCTTAAAGAGTGAAACATTTCAATGTGTCAATAATGGGAGTTAATGTGGAATTTTGCCCCCGAAGAAGGACTATAGGTCACAGAGGAGGATATCTGAAGTTGATGGACGAGGTACCTGAAGGTAGTACAATATGAACTTTTATTGTTAATAGCAAAAGCAGGCCAAGTATGAGGTGAAAAGACTACACTGAAGAGGGTTATATTCAAGAAGTAAACGGTAATCCCTCCAATTACTATCTATTAAACATAAAAATGAGCAGTAGTTCAGTCTTATAGATGTAGCCATAAATTCGGCTTAATTTTATTTAAATTTCAACTTTAAAAAAAAGAATTCAAAAATATTCACCTTCAGTTGAGGTTGGTAGATAGCCACGATGAGGAATAAGAATTACTGGTAATACAGCATTATCGCCTGCGATTGCACGTAATGTATAAGCAACCTTTAAAAAAAAATCTTTTTTAAAGGAATATTTTAGAATGAAATGGATCGCTGGGATTAACACATAGAAAGTAAATTGTCGTTCGAAAAATTTTCCAGAAGGAAAAAAATATTTTCCGAAATTTCATCAATTCAAAGTGAATTAGTAATATAAAAACAAGATAAAAGAATTCCCAATAAAAAAACTAAAGTTTACTAAAATTGGAATGGAAAAAAAAACAATCGAAGAAGAAAAAATTAAATTTATTTATGAATAATTCGATTTGAATTTCGGATCATATTTGCGAAAGCAGAAACTAGAAAAATATTTGTAACCTCAAGCAAAACGGTTAAGTCGATATCGCTCTTGCTCAATTCTCTGTAAAAATTCACCTCTATAAAACTATTCCGGAAAGACTATTATATAAGAATTAAGAATCGTTACATACTTTACGATCGAGTACTTTCGTATTCCACGAAAATACAACTTGCGAAATATTCGTATCAACACGATAGGGGAACTTCGTTGAATAGGTATTAATAATTCCATTCTCTACATAATTCAACTCGGCACTTAATCCTGAAATCCATTCAAATCAAAAAGTAAAAATCAATTGAAAATTATCAACAGTAAATTAAAAGTTTATTTTGTCTCTGCTGAAGTTGCTTTTAAAAATTCATTATTTATGAAATTTTGATAGCACTCGAAGTTTGCTCTTTTTTTTCTTTTTTTTTGAAAATAATTTTGCTTTTTTTGAAAAGTTACTCTATCAATGTTTAGTTTTGAAATTTGAAATTTGAATTTGAATAATTTGAAAAATTTGAAAAAATTTGAAAAAGTCTGAAGAATAATTGAAAATTTTGAAAAAAAAATAATTTGAAAAAAAAAAAGTTTTTGAAAAAAAAAGTCTTTATAATTTTTAATTTTCAATAAGTGAGTTTACTCTATCAACAAATAAAATGTTTAGAGAAATTTGAGAGGAATCTTAATTAATCGAAAATTTTCTAAATTGAAAAATCATCAGAAAAATAAACACTCAAATTGGTAGCATTAAAAAATTTACAATTTGCATTTTTTTGTGCTTTTGTTGATGTAAATTCATATATGCAAGAGACATTATGAGGACGGTGTTTGAGTGTATTTTTATGCGTGTTTGTGTTTGTCTGTTGAGTAATTCCACTTCAAAAACAACTGAAACTAGAAATGCAAAATTTATTACATGTTATCTTAATTATAGGATGACTGATCTTGGATATTAACTATTCTTCAGTTGATCTATCAACTTCTGAAACAGATAATGGCATTTAAATGTGGCATTTTGCGATCAGGTTTACGTTATAAAGTGCTATCAGAAAAGCGTTTTTTGTTTTTTTTTTTT
>QEWY01001457.1:113718-136944 GCA_006503575.1 Baylisascaris schroederi
CTCGTTTATAGTCTTTCACATTAAATGCAAAACTAAGTGAAAATTTCTTTTCCAAAGTATTTGTCAACTTATATATGGGAATTTCGCCTTATTTTAAAACTAATACTGATATTTGCTACTTTCTTACTGCCCTTATGAAAAGGTGTGTTATAGATTTATGAGCAAGGTTAATAAGAGGTATATTATAGAATTACTGAACGAGGTAATCCGACCTTTGCGTCGAAGTGATAAAGGAGGCGGTTGGAATGTGTTAGTGGTGGACAGACTTGCGATGCGAATGCTTAGTGCATGCTGCAAGATGCATGACATTATGGATGAAGGGATTACAATTGTGGAGGATATCAATAAGCGTCGAGAACCGTTAACGGTAGGAACTTTTTATATATATGGGGAGGGGTGGGGGAATGTACCATTATGGGGAAGGGTGGAGGGACGATGTACCATTACATGGCCGAATTGGTAAAGCGCTTGTTATATTTACAAGCATGAGTTCGTTTCTGTGAGTGGAAGAACGTTCGTCGATCACTTAGCATAAGAGTTAGCCAGGATTGTATATGATACTAGTTAATTTACTACAACATGTTGATTGATTTGTAAGGTTACCAGTGCGGAATCGAATTATTTAAATCTAAAGTATGTGTTGTTGCCAACCGGCTGGCAGTTGTATCGCTGACTATGCATGAAATAGTTTCGTAATTTTGAATGATGGTAGTGATTTTTGAACGAGTGAATGTTTTTTTTAGAGTCTGGATGCAATATATTTGATTGCACCAACGAAGGATTCAATCGATAAATTAATTGCGGATTTTGCACATGGACGAAATCAATACAAATGCGCGCATGTCTTCTTTACTGAAGGTTTGTTCCAAGTGTTCTAAAACTTGAAAATTACATAATACACTTTTTCATGGATTTGTGATGGAGATTCAGATTCATAAACGAGAGATATTGGCTGAGGTTGAACTTCAAGATATAGGTGAAGTTTTTTTTTCGTTTTCGTTATATGCATTAGTGGAAAGCTAAGCGATCGAATGTTTGGAATAAATATGCAAGTGAATAGGCACAGGTGACCAAGATTACCGGTTGATTTCTGCCTAGAACCACACTACAAAATGGTTAAATTTGATGACATTTTTCAGAATGTTTTATATTGGCGGAGATTTATATAATTTTAATTCGATGTTTTACAGTCCTACTTAATTATTATATTAATGTGGTAGTAAATTTTCAATTATTGTTTGATTTAAATTGCTTTGATGATGTATAATTTGCCTGCTGGATTTAAATTAGTGTCCAGTTTGAGATTTACATAGAAGGGTCATTTTTTTGATTACTAGGATATATCTTTGTTTAATTTAGCATGTCCTGATCAGTTATTCTCGACGTTGACAAAGAGTAATATTGCAAAGTATATCAAAACGTTGAAAGAGATCAATATTGCATTCACTCCGTATGAATCACAGGTTAGTATTTTTTATTAAAATTTATTGCGTTTATTTCATTGAAATTGATGTTATATTTTAATGAGTATGCAAAGTGGAAGTGGAGAAATAGTGTAACGGTGAAAATATTTTTATTTTGATGTTAAGAAAGGATAAAAATTATTGATTTATTGATTTAATACATTTGGAGATAATCTAAGAAAGGGGCAGTAGCAACAGATGTTGAGGTTGAGGAATTGGTAGCGAATCAGGCTGCCGTCTCATTTTGATCAAATCGCTTCAAAAATAGTATTGCAGATATCGAGCAGATTTCGAGCGTAATGTAGAGTTGGGGCATTTGGTGGAGCAGAAGCTGGATGCATATAAGGCTGACGATCCATCGATGGGTGAAGGAGCAGATAAAGCCCGCAGCCAGCTACTTATTATAGATCGAGGCTTTGATGCGATCACACCGCTCCTTCATGAACTCACTCTACAGGCGATGACCCACGATTTATTGGATATTGAAAATGATGTTTATCGGTTGGTATTTAATGAGCTCGTTGAGTGTTTCATCGCTGGAAATTGGAAAATTTTGTTTGGCTGAAATTGGAACGAGTGGAAGCAAAATTTTTTTCATGAGGTCCAGGGGAAGGAATATAGTTTTTTTTTGGGGGGGGGGGGCATTTTGTTACATATAGAAATAGACAAGCTTTTATGGTGGTTTGAGGTTTGCATTATTTTTCAAATGGAAGAAATAGAATAGAGTGGATAAATCGGCAGCAAAAACATTTGTGTGATATGCATATATCACGATGCAAATGTGAGTATAATTATGCGTTTTGCCACTAAGATGAATGGTCGAAGAGGTTTGCCGAAGATATTTTTAAACAGGTATTAAATAAGGTATTAGAACAACTCTTTGACGAAATTCAAGAATGAGAATTACATCGTTAGGTCAGGTAGGAGGTTTCAGCATCCACTTTGGAATTTGGGTGAGGGCATAGAAGAGAAACCTTGGGAAGGGAGCGGACTCTAATTGCAACGCTTCACGCCGCTATTCAAAGGGATTCTTCAATGATTTTTACGATTTCGATCAGTGGGGCTGTAAATATCTAGTAGGCCGTTTTATGGCTAGCAAGTAGCTGGGGATATACTCACCTTCTTTTGGCATTACCGTTAGTACCATTGTCCAGTTCTATCACATTTGCATATTAATTTATTTGGATGTTCACATGGCAGATTTTTGCTTGTAGTAGATGTCGATGGTTTAATATAAATTTAGGATTAAACGTGAGAAGAGGTATCGAATTTGTTCGTTTTCTTTTGGCGCACATTTTAAGAAGCTGTTGATTTTTCTGTTGAATTTTTTAAGGTAGAATATTGGTTAAAGTCATAGAAATAATGAATCTCCTTTTTTTTTTACTTTTTTTCTGCTTTTTAGAGAGATTACTCACCTATTTCAAATTTTTTGCAGTTATGAGACAGGTGGAAATGATAGTGTGGATAAAGAAGTACTTCTGGATGAGAATGACGATTTATGGGTGGAGAATCGACATAAACATATCGCAGTCGTTTCGCAAGAGGTAACCAAAGGACTGAAAAAATTCTCCGAGAGTAAAGCTGGCATGAGTGCAGATGCGAAGAGTATCAAAGGTTCGTCTTAGTATATTTCTTTGGAAATATTCTATGAATAATCATAAAATGAATTGTATTTCTAATGTTTGTTCTCCAATGTTTTCAAAGATGGTGGGTGAGAGGGGAAGAGAGGGGCAGGAAATTTATATAGGGATCTTTGGGCGTGACTGCTAACTAAATAGCTTTAAAGATGTTCCCTTATGCCCTAGTTTTCAAGATGTATTTTTCTTAGTCTGCCTTTGGTGGTATTTGTTGTTTTGTTTTTCAGATTTGTCGATGATGATAAAAAAGATGCCACAATATCAGAAAGAGTTGAATAAGTTCAGTACGCATTTCCATCTCGCGGAAGAGTGTATGAGAAAATATCAACAAGGCATCGACAAACTGTGCAAGGTTGAACAGGTTCGTTACGCTTGTCTCTTCCCTGTTTGGCAGTATTGATGCTTCGTAGTGAAGTAAGGAATAGGCGACAATGTTTTATCGAATGAGTGAAAGTCGGTGTTGTTTATGGAAAGTGGATTAAGACCTGATATCCTTGTCGGCTGAGCGGTGGAGGGGATGAAGGGAGAAGAGGAGCAGGGAATTCGCTTAGAGAAGTCTCCGGGAGTAGTTACTAAAATAGCCCCGAGGCATTGAATGGTATTTATTCCCTTATGCCCTAATTTATGTTCTTTTTTGGTAGTGATAGTAAGTTCATTGTTCAGGATCTAGCAATGCAAGTGGATGCAGATGGTGAGCGTGTTAAAGATCCTATGAAGTTAATGGTCCCGCTGTTGATTGATCCGGCTGTCGAACCAGCTGATCGTCTCAGACTTATACTACTATATATATTATCGAAGAATGGTTTGTTTTTAATTTATTATTATTATTCCTTAATTGGTTTTATTCCATTTCATGAAGTTGCGGTTGCTTTAGGCGTTTGATACCTTTAAATATATTTAAGTAAACAAATAAGTAAATAAATGAATAAGTAAATATACATGAATATACGTCACTTTGTAATGTAATGAAAACGTTCTATTATCAGCAGCGTTCCTTGATTATAGTAACGCATTCGTTACAACGTCATGGTGGTATTCTTTAGCCGTTATTCAACAGAAAGATAGGAAATGGGGGGGGAGGGAGAGGTGGGTTACTTGAGGAGTCTGGATTGTATTTGTGGGGAAGATATCATATGGTATATTGTCTATTATATTTATTTAAATTTTATTTTAGGTATAACTGAAGAAAATTTGAATAAACTCTTGCAACATGCAAATATTGATATGGTCGAGAAAGAAACACTTATAAATGCATCGTTTCTTGGACTTAACGTTACAACGGATGTGAGTTATTCGTTTATTTATGTTGTTTAATTTCGATCAATAATTTTATTGACCAAATTTTTTAATGTAGTAAGTATTATAGGTTAGTAATTGATATGTATAGCTTCACACTGAGAGTCTCTGAAAAGCTTCGTTGTAGGTGGAAAAAGTTATTGGGGGAGGGGGGGTGAGAGTGGGTAGTCTTGGTCATTTGGACTCATCTTTCCTCATCAGATTGCCCAGGTTGTTATTATTTCTATGAAATTATTTAAAGTTCTATTGATAGGAGGCATTTTTCAGCAAGGACGTAAGCGAACGTGGAATCCAAGTCGCAAGGAACGTGCCAACGAGCAGGTCTATCAGTCGTCACGTTGGGTACCGGTCATGAAGGATATAATGGAGGATGCAATCGATGACAAACTTGATATGAAACATTTCCCATTCCTCTCTGGCAGACAAATGAATCCAACTTATCGAGCACCAACAAGGTGGATTTATTGTTTTATCTTTTCTATTTTAGAAATGAAGTAGTTGGAAGTGTACTCAAATAAATATTTCTTTTTAGTATCGAAGTATTAAATATAATATTGTAGTGATTTTTTGTGGTATTTATCTGTATTATTACTGAATTATTAATCATTTTATATTGCAATTCACCCATTTAATGTGCTAAATAAAGGAGGGATATAACAAAATGGGTATGGAGTTTTGATAAGTGCACAACAACTCGTTGTTGAATTCTTATGTTTCAATTAAAATCTATTTAACTTTAAACTTTTTTTGAAGTTTTAAGTAATTTACAGATAATTCATTAGGTAATAGAATTAATTAATTTACAGATAGTTTTATATTGTAAAAGTGTAAAGATGTTGTGATGCTTATCGGGCTTTAGGCGTTTTATCCATAATATTCCTAAATGCGTGATTCTGATTGAAGTGGATTAAATAGCCTTTGCTCATTTTATATCCTATTTGATTAGGATACTTGTTTGGATCATCGCAACTTTTTCTAACGTTTTAATTATTAATTCACAGCCCATTTTGACCGAAGTTTTATTGATTCATACAAACATGGATGCGAAGATTGATATCCTGGATTCTGTTTGCGTCTTTCTTATCATTTTCGTTAATGACTGTTGTGTGGTGATTTTTGTTGAATGAAAAAGAGAGTCGACTGTTTAGTGATCGTCCTTTGGGTTGAGATTTTCAAGCATAAAAATAATGCAAGAAGGTAGGAGGGGGAGTGGGATGGGAGGGTGGGGACTAGGTGCCCCAAACCTTTTTATGAGTCAACTTGGTTCCTACAAGCTTGACCTGAGGCAAAGCCGTTTTCAGTGCACGTTACGGTCAATGGCACAAAGAGCGTGGTCATCAAACGTCATATCGGGCGGGTCCACGACTCATCGTTTTCGTCGTCGGCGGTGTTACCTATTCGGAAATGCGAGCCGCCTATGAAGTTACAAAGGAAAAGAAACCATGGGAGATTATCATTGGTATGTTAGCTCATATTTGTTATATTGTGTGTGAAGTTCGAAAAGTAGGTATATGAAGGTGGCTTATAACAAAGGGAGGGAAAGGAGAGTGCAGAGGGATGTTTAGACGTTTCCGGCGCCGCTTCACTAAGGTTTGTTGGCGAGTTAAACTGCAAGGGTAATGAGACAGCAAGCGGTATTTTTGGTCTATTCATGGTCTAAAGATGTTGGTTTTGAGAGGTAAGTTTAAAGGGAGAGGGTTGGGAAGGAGTTGGTAGAGATCAGTGAGATCGGTATTGTTCTCATATTTTACCCACTCAAAAACCTCTCTTCTAATGCTTTTAATAGTGATTAACAATGTAATTAAGTTGAACAATTGGGATATATTCTATGATTGGGAATTTTCCTTTTGAACTTAATAAAGATTGAGATGGAATATTATTTTCAGGCTCGGATCAGCTGTTAACACCTACATCATTTCTGGAGAATCTTCGAGGTCTGAACAAGCCGCGCGACGGTTGAATGTCTAATGAGTATCGCCCAGTTTGCTTTTTTAAAGGCTGCTTTGGAAAAAATTCATTTCAATTTGGCTTGGCTTTTGTATGATATTAGAAGGATTGCATTGAAAAATCATTTTTTCTATTTTCTCCTTCTTTCACTTCAATGATTTGTAATATTTTTTTTTTATTTTCCAATGTGGAAAATTCCCCTTAAAATAGCTTCTCCGATGATCATTGTAGTCGTTGTTGCTTGTGAGGTGATTGCTTTCGCTGTTTGTTTTTTTTTTCCATTTTGTTTAGCCATTGTTTGCCTCTTCAATTTGTGCAATAATCTTTTTATTCAAAACTTGAGTTCACACCCATAATCGGTTCGTAATATGGGACTTGACCTTTGACCCTCTAGTCTCTGATCTTATGCGGAAACACTCGTACGAGTCGGTTACCGCATTTCTGATTGCATAGTTAAAATGAGTGATTGGTTTGCGAAGCACTGTGTTGATATGTTTGCGTGGATCCCTTCTCATGGTATTAGAAACCAAAAGCCTCGGCGTGCTCTGGATATCCTTGTTCAAGGATGAAAATGCTCGTACCTGAGGTAGTTGAAGCGTGAAGCACCTTCTTTCAAGTTTTGACTTGCAAATAGGTTGGTTGACATTGCTCGCATCCACATCTGGGGGGAATCTTCGTCATATATGAAGAATATATCATTTTATAGTAATTTATTCGGCTAGTCATTTTATTTTGGTAAAATTTTTTGCTTCATTGAATGCGTTATTTATTTTTATTATTTTCATTAAGTTGTCGAATTAAGCTATCTAGTCTCTTCATACGTCCTTAATCTAAAAAGTTGGTAGAAAGATGTTTTCTTCTTCGGGCATATGCGCTGATCATAGCTCGCTGTGCATTGATTATGGGATTAGAATGAGGGGTTCTGTTGGGGGAAAATTGGTCTCGAAATTTAAAATCGATTCAGAAAGATGAGGGTAAATTTTCTGGGGGGTAGTTGAATTCAGCTACTTTTTCGAAATCAGAGATCGTTGTTGATGGTTGGATTGGATCAGGGTGGTGGTTGGGTTGGGTTGGGGCAGGCTAATCTAGGTTAGTAGGCAGTTAGATTATGCAGATGAACTTGAATCTGAGACTATTTTGGGCATTTTTATGCGTTGCTTTTCGAAACTTCAGAATATCCTAGATAATTGGCTATATATTATTCAATTTAGAGTTTTTCATAGACGGTTGATATAAAGCTGTCATTCGATTATTTTTTATTATATGAGGTTAATTAAATTGTATTTTGTTATTTATTTAAGGCTATTGCACTTTTATATTTTGATGTAGGCTGACATATTTGAAAGGATTTCATCTCTCGAAGTGTTGTGAAGTTTTTGGTGTTGTGGTTACGTAGATGCACATCGCTTTCGCATTTTCTATGCTAGTTAATAATATTATGCTTGTTTGTTCAAGAGTGTGATTGATTAACTTGTGCTCTACGTGCATAATAAAAAAAAACTTGAAAAAAAAACCTTGAGATTATGATGCGAATGATTAGATTTAAGGAGAACATAGTGAATAGCAAAGGCTTTTCTTTGCTACGCTTTCAAGTTTTAAGTTTTCGTTCCAAACTTGGTATCAGTCATTTTTTCTCACAAATAAGATTGACATTATAGTAGAGTCCAATTTGATTTTCTTTTTTTTTTTGGAGTCGTGGATGCTTGTAGCAGAGGTTTTATCTTTTCGAATTGCAAATTAGATGGTGGACAACTTGGCTCGCTAGCTTCGACTTGGCTCGAATTGCAAACTTGGCTCGCAGGAGTTGCCTCACTGGGCTAAATTACTAGACGAATAGGGAGCCATTACATAGACGATTATTGCGTCTGCTCACTAACGCTATCTCGTTGTCGGCTTGTACTTATCGATTTTAGATGTTGTTCGAGGGGTTTTCTAGTTGAATATGCATTTAGCGCCATTGCGGACGCACTTATGAAAATGTTTGCAGAAATTAATGCAAAATTGATTTTAGACTAACGCATTGGTGATGTTGCTTCGAATTGCTTATTAAAATTGCTAATATTTTAGACCGGGGGTAGGTGGGATGGGGGAGGGGGTATAGGAAAAGAAAATAAAACAATAGCATCATTTCCATTTTATCATTTAAAAATTATTTGCAATAAAAAAATCCACATAATATAAGCATTTATGCCATTTCATCCTTTACTCATTTAATTATAAAAATATTTACTTCGATGCAAGGGAGAGAGAGAGACTATTTTATTCTCGACTAGCATTAATTTTCTGCTTAACATTATGGAATAATCGATTATCAATCAATATCGATAATCAATTGGAATGGACTCAATATTAGAATACTGTATATGAGATCAAAAATTTAAAGCTCAGATTTTGTTAATTGTATATTATGTTGTTGGTATGCAAAAAACGATGTCGATTTTGGTTTTAAATTTGCATATTTACGTTCACGATAGACGAATGAGCTAAATGTTGATATACAATTACCGATAAAATGATCTGCACCACCCAATATTGCTAAGCTCACATGAGGTTCATCGGGATCTCGTTTTCGTACGATTACCTGCAATATTACCTATTAATTATAGGTGTAAAATCTACCAGCGTAATTGTTTACGGTTTATTACTCGTAAAATCACTGATTTATTTTATTAATTATTTCAAAAGTTTTAAATCTAAAATTTTATAGAGTAATATCTTTCAATTTTTTCTTACATCTTCGTATATATAGGTTGGCAAAGTTCTGTCAACTTATATTATTATCAGTCAATACCATTCTAGTGCTCTTATTTTATAAAATAATTCACCCTAAAATTAAAATCTATATAAAATGAGAAAAGAATGAGTGAATCGAATAACCATTAGCGGTTTAAGTCTTTCGGTTAACTCATTGATATAGTGCTCGCGATCACTCGAAACGAATACTGATTTCGCCTTTATTCGTCTTACTTCATATTCTACCTGTAAATATTCAGGTATATATATAGGTTTTTACTTGTATATTACTACAACTTTACCCAAAAAATTCAGTAATATCGTTACCCAAAATTTAACAAACATCTTGCCTCACCTGCAAACAAATATGCAAATAAGCAACATAATATCGGACTACCGTTGAAGTATTTATTCTCGAAGTCTAAAGGACCAAATGTGGGGGTAATTTGGACTTTTAGATAGAATTTAAATTATTGTCAGTGTTAAATGATTTCCGCTCTCCGGTTTTTATATGCTCTCTCTGTGTGCTTTCTCCCTTACATTACACTCTCTAGGTTTTATATACTCTTTCTTTTGAATCCAATTGAAATTTTTAGAAAATTTCAATGGTTTTCCCAAAGATTCAGTAAAAATAAACTTGTTCGCACTTCCTTCAAAGATAAAAACGCAACAATTTTAAAGTTTTCTCTAGGTTCCGAAGATTTTCGACTTTTTTAATGATGAAAATGCCCTCTTCCCCGCCCGCTCATCCTGGAATTATCCATAGGGTTCAGTGAGGTCCCACTTGTGGGCTCTCTACCCAAATGATTGTTGGTTGTCCTTCAAAGCAACTAATCAACCCAGCAACTTTAACATACATCATTCAGTATAGTGGTTAACGAGGGTGCACACATCTCCTTTGTGAGATTGCCCAATTCGCCATAGTCACCAACACATTGCGCAGAGCCGAACAGCTTTGTTGTTTCACCTTCGTGCACGTGATTGCATACATTTACCTTAAAATTTAATGAATTATTTCACCATTTTTGGAATTTTTACTGACAGTTCTACTCAACTTCCATAGTAACATCGGAAATGAGCTTCAAGAGGATAGTCTAGCCAATCGATAAATCAGCCTGACATATTTTCAACTCAACCTTATGTCCACTTTTGTCCACCCCTCTGTCTTTGCTATTTCTGAAATTATCGTACAATGTCATCGCACAATATTTCAAGAAAAAAACAAGAGAAACAATATTTGAAAGGTCAAAAAAAGAAACTAAAAACAAAACAAAGAATAAATTAAACTTGATCAAAGATCATTGTTTCGAATAATTTCGAATAATGGCCGTTATTGCATCGTTATTTCGAATAATGAAATATTTCGGAATGATCAGAGCGACCTAATTCATATCTTTAGAAATTCTGCAAAATAAAAATTAAAAAGAAAAACGAACCCAATCAATATTATTACGAAGATGAATTCCTATAAATGGCCTTTTGAGATTTTCGTTAATAAATTGAGTAGCATTTTCAACGATAAATGTACTCCATTTGAGATAACTTTGCAAAGAACGATGTTCACTTCTCGCTGGAAATGCAGCCGGTGCAGAGGAGAATGCAAGTACTGGATAGTCAGATGAAGGGAACCTGTAATCGAAGTGGTAAAAATAATACCTACAGTCTAGAGTAAAATTAATACCTGTAGTCTAGGGTAAAATTAATACCTATAGTCTAGGGTAAAATTAATACCTATAATCGAAATGGCAAAATTACGGTACTTTGTATACAAATACAACATTCCCGTACCTATAACTTCCGTCTTATGCCATGAGACAGCGAACAATGCATGTACCTGCGACCAGCTCTTCGAGCTCTATCGTTTGATACCAAAATCACCGATATTGGAGACAAAAAAATATTTTCCAAAATTTCCCTGTACTACCCCCTTACGATTGAAAAATTGCGATTTTTAGGAATTTTTTTCTCGGCTCGTATTTGCCTCTTAGCCGTAATTCATACACCGCTGGAGAGGTCTCGGCGGGCCGATGACAAATCGAAAGACCATTTAACACTAGATGGAATGTCGGCCGAGAACTAGAACCCTCGAAATCTCAAAAATCGAGATTTCAGAAATTCCGGCCGGTCGATTTGGTTTTCAACTTTTCTCCCGAAATATAATAAGCTATATACCATTTGATAGAGCTCTTAAAGTTGTGTTGAAAAAAGTAAACCGCAGCTCCATAGGCCTAACCGTTGCCGAGAAAAAAAGTTCGCAAATATCAATTACAGTAGATTTGTATAAAAATACAACATTCGTGCACCTATAATTTCGTCTTTTTTACGCAAAGCAGTAAATAGCGAACACATTTGCATTCGACTCATCGAGATCTATCGTTTGATTCCAAAATCACCGATATCGGAGACAAAAAAATATTTTCCAAAATATTACTGTTTTTTTCATCTAAATATTTTCCAAAAAAAATTACTGTTTTAATTTTTATCTAAATATGCTATAGAGATGGATCTCCTAGAGAATAGCCATGTTTTACTAGAGTTTCTTTTTAATAAAAAAATTTATTAGAGGCAGAAAAAAACAAAGAAAAAAGTGAAAATTATTTTGTATTAGAAAATCGATCAAAATCGTAGACGAAAAAAAATTGAAACTATAAAAAGAATAAATACAAAAAATTACTTTTCCATCCATTTATTAGTGACACCATTGAGCGCGATATCGTATCCTTCTTCAATTTGATCACCAAAATAAACATCACCGATAAAATCGACTCCGGAGTGATCCCAAAATGGTCCAAAAGGATTACCTTCCTTTGCATGACAACCCAATCTAGCGTTACTATCAAATATACTTGTACGTGCATTCCAACAGAACACTAGAAATAATTGTAATTATTAAACGATTACTCCATCAAACTATAAAGTACACATATTAGTACGATATGAAATATAGATCCTCGAAGAAATATATTGAACCGTTCGTAAATATTCAAATTAAAATTTTATTTCCTCAGATTGCCATTTTTTTCCCACTGATTTAAATATTCCTAATTAATAAAAAAAAATTATGATCTTTTGAATTAGTCGTTGTAAAAAAAAATTTTTTTCGAATTAATATAATATGCAAATTTTTTTCTAATTTGAATTTTTTAAACTTTTTTCCCCAAAAAAATTAATTCTTTTTAAATCCATTGTTTTTTTAATGGTGTCCGTTTGAAAATAGATTCAGGGAGCATTTGAGGGCGGAATATTATTTTTTTTTTCAATATTACAAATCATTTACCTTTTCTTTGATTAGGTGGCCAAATTTTTGGTGCAATTTGCTTCATAAATGTTCGCATAAGAATAACACGTTGTACTGCCTCCAATGGTTTCAATAAAAAGTATTTGTCAAATTCAATCATTACCTAAAAAGTTTATTGTAAAAGTAATTAAATTGGTTGCATTATTTAATCGGAAGGGGTGGAGATGGTGAAGGGGGATATTGGCCAGAGGTGAATAGGACAGAAAATGGCGAAGATTTGGTCCATAAATCTCCATGTTTTCCGATTGTTCCGTATTCTCTTTGACATTTTGATCTTTTTCCGGATTCCCTTTGACATTTTGATCTTTTTCCGGATTCTCGTTGACATTTTGATGTTTTTTTCGGATTCTCTTTGACATTTTGATCTTTTTTCCGGATTCCCCTTGACATTTTGTTTTTTCCCGGATTACTGTTTGCGTTTTCATTAATTTTGCTAGCTCATAAAAAATTTGGCCAATAAGACAATAGCGATAATCAAATAATATGAATCCGAGAAAAGAAAAATTCTGTTCGTCAATAATAAATATCGCTAACGTTGTTTGTTTCAATTCACGTGATAAAATTCAAAAAATAGACCCATAAATAATATGCAAATTTTTCATACTTTAAGCCAAGAGTACATCATACACAACTGATTTTCTATTTGCTAAGATTCCCCGAAAACTTTTTGAGAAGGATTTTATTAAAAGTGAATTTATAACAGAACATTTGGAGAGGTGGGGTGGGGGAGGGGAGTGCTTTATTACAAATCCTCTAGTAGAAAAGGGGTGGGAGGGGAGGAGGCTTTATCAGAAATTATCTAGTACCATTCGAAAAATTTCGACTAGAATACTACGGGGCTTTTCTTACTTTCTACCAATTATTAAAATATTTAATATAAGAAAAGAGTTCCTATTAAAATTAAATTAAAGAAAAATTAGAAATACTTACAGCTTTCGGTTTGCCAAATTGATATTCAATAAATGGTGGTAATACAAGTGTACGATTGATCGCTTTAGCGAATGCCATTGAGCCAAGTAATTGTTCAATTTGATTACCAAAACGTCCCATACATGGACAAAATACAACATAACCATTTTGATCCACTTTATAAGTGGCACCGGCCGTCAATAACAATATAATAGCGAATAGAAAGGTTGAAAGCTTAATAGCAGCTGGCATCTAAATAATATTAACCTAAAATTAATTTCCGGTTTCTATCGGAATATCCCTGAAAAAAATAATATGTCAGATTGAACAATTCGATGATATTTTATGCATGAAATTGAAGGATATATCCATATATATTTAATCGAAAATAAAATTAAATATATATTCATTATTATGCAATTGTCAAGCATTATAATATTGTTAGCTGATAACTACAACGTTAAAGAGGTAACTTAAATTTCTTATGATTTATTCTAAATATAGATGCATCTGCCGAAATTTCTGCAATTTAGATTTATTTTATTCTATCGTTCGAACGTCTCTTTTAAAATTTTCAACTTCATCGAAATTTATTAACGTTATGAATTTTATAATTTCCCATCTATTATGGTTGATTAGTTCTTCGAAAAGAAAAATATTTTTAATTAATATGAAGCGATTTATAAGGGGAAGAGCGGAAGAATGTCCCCATCGAACAGTGGAGAGTGAAAAATGGAAAGCCCATAGTTTACCCTCACTATCCTCACCGGAAAGTCCGACCAAAGACGAAGAGTTCAGGAACCTGTGGTAAAGAACTTCAAATAAGCATGACCTTAAGCTTTAGCAATAAGTACGACTTCATGACGTCGGCAATTAATTGAAAACACTCGATTATCAACAAAAAAAAAAACGTAAGCTCACTAACTTCCGGGAAATACTTCTCTTAAAGCCAACTCAAAGTGTAGCTTATTTGAGAGCGAAAAATTGTAATTGATTGTGACAACCTTATCGCTAAACGTACTTCTGAGTGCACGTCGGCGTTGAACTATCCAGAAAAAAATCCAGAATTTTAACGAAAATACCATAATAATATAAAATTCTATACTCTTGTTGCTGCTCTTTTCGAGTTTCATTTCGACGAAAACGATGAATAATCCTTCTCGTCTACAACTGAATAAACTATTCCTGCTATGTACTTTCAAGTTAAGAACTACCTCAACCCCCCACCCCCCTTCCCCCCGGCATAACTTCGCAACAACACGGTGAAGTCGATCGATATCGGAAAGAGCTGACTGCTGACAGCGAATTTCCTGCATAGACTAATTATCGAACTAATTTGTCGTTATGGCATATTTCAGTCTCAACATTTCAGCTTCAAAGGATGAATACTGCGATTATTGATAGAATAAAAATTAGAAATAAGAAAATAAGAAAATTAAAAAATCGCAAATATTATTTTAGGGATCAAAAAATCAAACAGATATACAAATTCTATTTTAAAAAAATTTAATTTATTCAACATTTAAACTAGGGAAAAATATTTTCATACATTCAGAATCTTCTTGCAAAATCGATATTTAATGTTCCAGTATAAAGCTTCTCATAATAACAGATCAAGAACAACGTTGAAGGTATGCTGCACCTACACAGGTAAATTAAAAACACCTGACATTCACCTATAATATCATTAAGCTTATTAAAATCAACCTATGTCGCTATATTATTCGAATAAAAAAAAAAAAAAAAATTGGACAGAAAAAAGAATCGAATATTCACAACGTTTTCCAGCAAAATTTAACAACTTTCACCTTTATTCCACCTAAAATAAAACTTCTTTACTAGTCCAAACAACGACAACTATTACAGTATAACTGGTGACATCGGGTAAGTAAACAACGTGGTGCTAGGAACTTAACATCGAAAGTATATCGAAAATTAAATTAAATTGGTGAAACTAAGTAGTGGAAAAATCTATAACTGCTTAAAATATACATACTAATTTTCACTTACAACTATAAAAACTACCATTATACTTCCTTTCACAAAATAGGATTGTTTAAATCCTTTAAATGAACTTTATTTTAAAAATATTTTCAATAATAATAAAACTTTCACTCAATATTTCTTATCAATATAAGCCGGGTCATTGATGATTACGATGATAGAGTGAATGATTAAAAATAAAAAAAATAAATGAATAAAAAATATTTTATTTAAAAACCCCCCCTCCCCCCATCGCAAAAAAATCCTCTAGGGGAAAAACCTGAAAAACCGGAAAAGAAACATTTCTCTACCGTAAAATTCATTCACGCTTGCGCGTATTGCTTTCCCAAAAAAAGGAAGTTAAAACCTTTTTCGAACAATATAGAACATTTCAAAGAATATAAACAAAGATTAGATCAATTATATTTCAATAAAAATTTCAATCATTAAATATAAATACATAAACGCAGCTAATATTTAACGAATATCACGAAAATTTGTTACATATTTAGTGGTCTTAAAGAAAGCATCCCACATCATTATACGGGAAACAATGCAGAGTTAACAGTGATAACAATAGTTTAGATAAAGTTCAACTTAGCTCCTCTCAGCTCCAACTTAGTCCCCCTCAGCTCCAACTTAACTCCTCTCAGCTCTAACTTAGCTCCTCAATTTTAGGTTAATCATATCGATACAGACATCGTCAACATCTCTTCTAACAACGTGATCGCTTCGAATCGCAACCCCTTAATAATTCCTATGATCAAATACTAGCAAATAAACTATGGCTTGCCACCAATTACCGCGCATCTTATATACACTTAACTTTCCCTTCTCCCTCCCTTCCCCGACCTCCTTGTTCCCCCTCCCCCTAGCTCTCATCGTTGAGTCGAATATGTGGGTTAACAGAAAAATTCAATAAATACAGCAAAAAAATTTTTAAATAAAACAGAAAGCACCGTTCATTTACAATATGAAACAAAGGCAAAATATAACAGATTACAAATATGGATAAGTAATGACTCCACATTTTATGATAACAAATTTTTTTTTTTAAATTATAGAAAAGCAAAAACGATCAACTATGAAGAGAATTTATGCCCTTTTTTTATTGGAAATCATTCAAAATGTTTTCGAAATTAAATAAAATTTTTTTTATTAATAAAAACTAAGATAAATCGCGTAACTTATCACTTTACATGTTAAAGTCCCCATAGTGTTCACACATCTGCTTCATTTCGTTTCATCGATTTGAATGAATTTTTATGATATTATTAATGCTTTTAAAATCAAAATGTAGAAATGCAAGACAACTGATCTGGAACCGAACATTGGCCTTCCATTTTCCGCACAACCCTCTTTCCCATTACGCCATCTATCCTTTACAGATTCTATCTTCTTCTTCATATATCTTTTATTTTACTGATGTATTAATGCACTTTTGCAACATTACAAGGCGGAAACTTTAAAATCACTTCCCTCACCTAAAGAATACTGACTTTAAGCCAATCCGGATGATACGAAGAAGCAATTTGTGGACTATCTCTTCTATGATATGCTGAAATGTTTTTTTCAATTCTCCACCAACAATATTTTACATTCAGCAATAAAAATATTTCTTCTGCATACATCCATTATCTTATTGATTCAGAATGATTAAATGAAACATGCAGAAAATATTCGAATATTCACAATAAAATAAATAAAATAATAATAAAAAATAGAATCCCTGAGAGGACGAAAATCGCTGTCCATTGCCTTTTATCTAAAAACAATTTCATTATTATAGTTCCATTAAAAAACTCTCCGGAAAAGTATTTCCGGAAAGTTTTTTCACTGTTTCAGGAAAAATTAATTCAAGAAATTTTTTGAAGAAAAGTTAAAAAGTGATAAGAAAAATCTGAAATTAAACGACAACATGCTCAACTGAAAAGACGTCTAGCGAATATTGTTAAGAGTCGGGAGTTCGATTCTCTGCTGTATCATAAAAATCCAAGTCTTTCACATTTCGTTCCTATTACTCTGGGATGCCTACGCAGTTATCCCCATGTCCAAAGCAATTGGAAGCCAAGAACAGGCTTTCTCTTTATCTAAATCAACCCAATTATTTCGTCATTTTAAGATTTACTTTTAAAGTTCAATTCATTTTCTCAATAAAAATTCAACCATTTATAATAAATAATAAACAAACCATCATTCATATTGGTGACTTTGGCAATTTTCTTCATAACTCCGTCCAATTTTGTACTGGCACGGTCCATATCAGTTCCAAGCTCGTCTAGCATTCTAGAAATTAATTTTCGCTTACTAAATGGAACCACTGATGGATTAAAGACGAAAAACAAATGCAGCGCCCACTTTATATTAGGAAGATTGTGACAATAAAAAAAACCTCAGATTTTTAGAAAATCCAAACTTACATATTTTTTTAAATTAGAAAAAAAATTTTTTTGCAAGCCACATCTTTCTTAAGTTCTTTTAAATTGACAAATCAACGCAATAATCGTCATAACTGAAAAAAATAGATGGTGGTTTGTCAAGGTACATTGCTAACAATCATACTATGCCTACATTTACAGCGATTATATGATATGGTAAAGTTCCGTACCCAATGAACGAGTTCAGGGAAACAAAGAAAGCAAATTACCAATTCTACTGCGAATCTCATTCGTATTACACTAAGGAATGGCACCATAGGTACTGTAGCAAGTGATGGTACCATCCGTACTGTAACAAGTGATGGAACCATCCATACTATGTCAACCAGTGGTACCATTCGTACCATACCAAATAATGGTATCGTTCGTACTGTACTAAATGACAGCACCATTTGTACTATACCAAGTGATGGTACCATTCGTACTATACTATTCAACGTTTGCGTATTCCAAATATTTTCTTATTGCATATAATCAATCCAAACAAATCAAATAAACAAAAAAAAATCTATATGCTGGATTAATAACAATAAAAAAGTTTTACACCTGAGAAAGGAAGCAACTATGAGAAAAAAACAAAAAAAATTTTTTTTTAAGAAGTGACAAAAAATATTCATCATATTTTATTATGGAAAAGCTTATATAAACGCATCCTGGAAAAAAAAAGATAATAAAGGACAAATCCATAAATACTGCTGTATTTCTTCTTCTTCATAGTACTATTTCACTATACAGCTAGGAGTTTATACTTCTAAGTATCTGTAATACATTTCGATAATGAAAACACTAACATGGCTTGTTCTTCGAGTTCATTACCGATTCGGTGGCTCATATTCTTTAATATATGAACTGAATCGCCGACTTTCTCGAGATCTTCGTCTTGATCCCTCATTATTAGCTGAAAATGACTTCAGATGAAGAGAACAATATCAGAAAGTGAAGAGGAAACTTAAAGCGGATGATCAATGCATTGAATTATATTTTTCAGCTTTTCGGCGGAACGACCATCGATCAGAAATTTCTAAAAGATACTTTCACCAGTCAGTTGGATTTTCGGTGAAAATTTTCGACCCGCGAGGAAAAAAACTGAACAAATATGAAAAGATGGGAACTTAATTTCCTTAATTTAGTATCAAACGACGGAAACATTCTAACAATGAAGGAATCGAATTCGAATTCAACTGATTCACATACGACGTCTTCTCCATTCTTTCAGCGTGGGCGAGGTCACTGCGATCTTCTAAAGACCCACAAGTCCTTAGAGCAGCCTATCTTTTCTAGAAGCCAAGTGAACAATGTTATACCGAACTATCTATGCTTCTGAGGTCCTAAAGACCTCGTACAAGTAACAGAGACGTCATATCTTGGCCCTTCTTCGTGTGGCAAAAAAGTATAGATACGCCCATCCAAAAAGTCAACTAATACATAAATAATCATCCAAGGAAACCTCAACTTCTTCGAAAAAAAATTTTAAAAAAATCATCTTTAATGCTGATCGGCAAGTCTATCAATCTGCTATAACAAAAAAAAAAACAAACAAAAACAAACTTAAATTTCACCTGTTGTTTTTGTAATGTATCGGTGACAAATCGTTCTGAAGAAGTGGGAGAATCGGAAAGTCGAGTATATCGATAGCTGCCCGTACCCGATGAAGATGCCATCTTTAATAATAAAAATTTTTTCTATTAAGGAAATTATATCATATATAATACCACTTATCCACTACTTCGAATAAAAAACTTAAGAAAACAAAGAGAAGGAAAGTAGTGAACGGTACTGATTCTACATAATGCTTGCATTCTCATCTCTTCTGCTAGGTTCAGTCATTTTGATCTACTAAAAACATTAAAAAATTCCCAGTTTATATGCAATTTAGTTCGAAAGTACTCACATTCTATCATTTTTTGCAGTAATTTGCTATATTTGCCATCAAAAAAAAAAAATGAAAAGAGAGCAGTTGCGAGAGTGGTAGAGGAGAGGAAGGAAGGAGGAAAGGAATAAAAGGGAAAGAATCCTGCAACGGCTTTGCCAAAAATTTTTTTCTTTTTTTAGCAACAACGATATATTGTAAACCATTCACCTGTCACATAATAATGCAATTTATTTCCCCTCCATTAAAACGTTCAAAGTTTTCATTATTATTGACAACCATAATAAAGCATTACCTAGCCTCAGGCTTCAATCACCCGCTATTTCCGGTCGGGTATTATCCTTCTATTTCCGGTCAAGCAAGAAACCACACCCTACTCCCGGTTTGGTAAAAAACCATTCCCCTATTTCCGGTCAGGTTAAAAAAACCTACATTAGCGATCGGATTTGCAAATCTCGTATCAGTGGTGCAAAGTTGTTGTCGAATATCTTGTATATAATTCCTTGAACGAAATATAAAAGCACGTCTATCGGCAATAACAGCCGGTGTGATACCGTAATTGAAAGGATTACGTTCAACGAGTGTTACTGTATGTTCAAGATCGTCAAGATCCCAATCAACTGAACGAACTGCGTTACGAATTTCTGTTAATAGCCACTCACGTTCCTTACTGAAATATTTTTACGCATAAAAAAAAACAACTAAATGAGAATTACAAGGCTTCTAGTTGCAGCTTGAACTTGAACTTGAACTTGAACTCGAACTCGAGATCATTAAGATTCAGTGCTCCCCTTACCAACCTCAATAAACAACCAAGTTTACTCTTACAGAATAATATTGTAGGTGATAATAAGTAGCTGAAAAGTTGGAGCTAACGAATTCCTCTTCACCTCAAACTTTCGGATTCTGAGGGTTTCCGGAAATGAGCTTTTAGAAAATCAATTTTCGCGTGCCCTGTACTCAACTCATTATCGGCTAATAAAAATAGGAAAGTAAAAAATAAAAAATAGAAAAATAAAAAGTAAAAAAACACTCGGAATATTGTTGGAGAAAAATTTTCCGCAACAAAAAAAAAGATACTTTTTTCGTGAAAAATTACGTAAGTCAGCTGAAAAAAAAATGCTAAAAATATAAAACTAATTTCTTTTAAATGATAAAAATTTTCGCTGAAAATATTGAATTGAAAAAAAAAAGGAGAGGAAATCACCTCGTGAATCGTTCGTCTTTTCCAACGCGCTCAATGCGCCCAAAAAGACCGCTAACGTGGGTTAGGAGCTGCTCAATTTGACTGCAATATATGATCGCTTTTTTTTTCTCAAAAATTTGCATATTAAGATGATATCAAATGAATAGAATATGAACAATACGAATAACGTCAACAAAATGGCAACAAATTCAACCAGCCGGCTGACCAAATAATCGAGAAAGAGTATGCTTAATTAAAACCAATCGACTNAAATGCTACAATTCAGTGTAACGATTCTATTCTATAAGCTCTAAAATATCCCCGATAGAGTGTTTTATTTAAAATATTTGAAAGAAATCTTCTAATCGGTGATGCATATCTTATTGAGCAAAAAAGCAGTGAAACAATTTGAAATTTTCTAATAAATTATTATAATTTTACTTCACTTTAGGTTGAATTCCGCTTGCTAGTTAAGTTATTATAAAATTTCAGTGTATATCCCCTCCTCTCTACTCCCTCAAGGCAAATACAAGACAATACAAAAAGAGTTGCATGAAAAAAAAAAGGATAAAAATGCAATGTGAAGAACGATATTAACATAAGTTATTACTATAATAGATGAAAGTGGCTACTCTTTATCACTATCTTATCAAATAATAGCACTATATTACTCTTTAACTTCAATTGAAGGATCCACATTAGATGACATTCGTATATATCGAAATAATCGACTATTCGAGATGTCACTCCACTATCGTTCATATATAACTTTACCGGAATGATGCATCCACACTGAAAATATTCAAATTTTACTCATTAAATACTCAAATTTTTAATTTTTATTAACGGATTTCCTATATTTTATATTCTAGTCAATGGGGTTTTTTTTGTTTTCTTTTTTTGCTTACCCCCAATAAACACCTAATAAATTTACACTAAATTAGTACTATTTATGGAATGAAATATATTTTAAAAAATATATTGTATGCGTATCTTATTGTTTGCCTATTTTCTAAAAGCGTATTTGTCAATGGCGCAAATGTCATGCAAGAAAGCTTCTCTATTATCGCATAATCGAAAAAATTGTCGAATATTATTCAAATAATTTTAAAATTATGGGAAACAATATTTCCTTATAGACGAAAAAAAACCAGTAAACCCAAAACTATGACAGCATCACAATGTGTTCCATCTCGTCGCTGTTGGCAGTATGCCATCATAGGTTGCTATAGGAACCAATCGTTCGATAAAATGCTAGTGAAGCTCTTTTCAATTGATAGCTTTATATTATGCTTTACATTGGGAAACTTTCGTTTACCAATCAGTTTTCTCAATAATTTACTATAATTTATAAATTTTCAATTATGCAAAATATTTTCTCAATTTTCTCAATTTATATTTTAAATTATGCAAAAAAAGAAAAATATTTCTGCTAAAATATGAAAATTTTTATTACTTACCTCCAAAAAAAAAATTTTTTTTTTAAATCGATGTTGTAATTTTTTTCCAACGATTGAAATATAAATATATTATTTTTCTTGAAATTTTGCAGAGATTCGAGTGATGACAGCCGAATCGTTGAGAACGATTGTAAGCGGATTAAATGCTGAACCGTTCAATATGAATCTGAATTTGATTAGTTTCGATTCGATATCATCGAATCGTCTAATTCAAATACTTAGTGATGTACTTCAATGGATCGAAAACGCAGAATTAATCGATATACGCGATGAAGCACTTGATGAAACTGCTTTGCGAATATTTAATTCACTTCGTATACTTAAATATCGACCACCAAACGATATTGAACAATTGTAAGTTACGATAGCATCCTTAAATAATACGGTACTAACTACGGTAGTAATTATGGTAGTAAACACCTATATTTACCTATCTATACCTTTATTTATTTACTTTCTTTAATTACCATTCGCATTGTTGCTTATTTCATCGATCAAATCGATTATTCAAATAATTAGTGTCGTTCTTCTAATGAATTTATTTAACTTATACCAATTTCGGTACTGTTATATGATATGGGACTATAATTTCCGCAATTAATTATGTATTAATGTTGTTTGATGACGTATAAAAATGCCGCCACCTGGAGGGGTACGAACTTGGAACCTTTTGCTTACCCAGCGAATGCGTTACCGCTGAGCTATCATGAATGCCTCATCAGCCGCCTATATTTTGCTTAGATTCTATTAATTCTAGTGCGTAAACAATGGCAATGAAAAAATGCTCCAACTTTAACGCAAAACGCTAACTACTTATATGCATATTGCTTATGGAAATAAAAATCGACAAGTATTTTTGAAAAATTTTAGCAATAAAATTGAATCCGTCAACAAATAATTTCGGCAACAAATAGAAAAAAATTGAAAAAAGTATATGAAAAAGATTTCGCGTTGAAAAATTTTTTGGCACTTTGCCAGTGTTGCACTCTGAATTTTCCGATGAAAA
>QEWY01001457.1:138047-148813 GCA_006503575.1 Baylisascaris schroederi
AAATAGAATAAAAATTGTCGACTATAAAATAGAGAATCTAAATCTTGGCCTAAAATTGCGAATAAGCCGCTAACTTCCATCACAGATAACTCTCATTGAATAGAGACCGCCGACGATTCGCTTGAAAAGAAACCACTAGCTTAGCTCATTCGATACGCCACATATAACTAATGTACTTATCGATTTTCCATTGAAAAAAAAAAATGTTGCGCACATTTGCATAATTAATTTGCACCACCTCAAATATATATCATTCCTCTAGCTTTTCCCTTGATCTCGGGTAATGTCCCCTATTCCGTAATCCAACCCCTAAGCTTAAGCAATTCAAGGATTGAGGTCCAAGGATTTTTACAGTCATAGAATCCACAACTAAACTCATTTCCGATACCATATTTAGTCGACAGCTTTAATATATATTTAAATCAATTCATTCCTTATTAAATTTCGAAGACCTCTATTTAATCCGAAAATTGAGGGAACAACGAATAATAGAAGACACGTCATAAAGTATAATTAATTTCCTCGTTCTATTATCGGCTTTGGTTTCTTTAAATAAGAATGGCGATGATTCATGCGGAAATTGAATTTTCAATTAGATTATCGTTCTACTTTTTTTTCTTTCGTTCTAAAATTTTAATTTTCATTCCATTCAAAAATTTGATTCAATAAAAATTCGCTGTAATATTCGTCGATGAAAATGATTTTCTTAACAGAGAGTTAAATTAGACACAACAATTAGCAGATAGCTGTCTATAATAAAATCTACAGTATTCTGAGGAAAAACGTGGAATACGGTATAGAAAGAAGAAGAAAGATTAGATGAAATGTACATTCTGTTTGCTTAAATATGACGACTATTTCTATGAATTTTCGAAAATAAAAGCTTCTAACTTTAAAAGCAGAGTATATGGAACACTGAAGCCAAGGATCGATGAAATCATGAAAAATTAACGACAAAAAAAACTCTTTCGAGGCAGACGGCTGTCACAATTGACAACATTTCACGCAAACAAAAGTCATACAAACATTTGCGTTTGCAATTTTTTTTGAATTTTTTTTTTAGAAGCAGCTTCATGTATACATCAAGCTTTTATCGTAATTGTTTCATTAACGAAATTACAATCATAAATATAATAGTTAAATAAAACGTTAACCAAATAGCTCAACTGGTTAATGATACGGTTGGATATTAATTCAATATTCGTTGGGTTCGAATCCGCTCTTGATTGAATCTTTTTTTTTTTGATTAAATATGATTATGTTTTATTAACAATCGCTGCAATAATCCTATAACATGAAAGTTTTAAAAAAATCGAGAGAAATAAAGAGAAATATATGGCGCTAAAGATATGAAATTTTTTCTTTAGGTATTTTTTTCTTATATATTTTTTTCCCATTATTTTCTCATAATCCTTGGCTCATTTCTTAGAGGTAAATTTTTCACCTTTTCATTTTTTTTTTCCATTTAAACGCACGAAACACATTGAAATCAATAAAATTCTGAAAAAAAACCTATAGTTTTATGCACTTTTGTGAAAAAATTCACAAAAGTGCATTCCGGTGATATCTCATCTCTGACTTATGTACATGTTTATTTTTCCATCTGTCCGGTATGGTCAACTCAAGAAAGTAAAAAAAAAAAATTACAAAACCAAAGTCGCAAAATTTATTGAATATAATGTGTATTATAAATCAGTCTAATTACCATACTTTACCTTTCCTAATTGGAAAAAAACCTACAGGTAAATTTAATGATGGGGAAATTTTTTGTGCATTCTCTATGCAAAAACTCATCTTTTTTTTTTGGGGGGGGGGGGGGGGGGGAGAGATACTATATTCACCTTATCCAATTACAAAAATCTTAGAGGTATATTTAATGATGAGCTAATCCTTTAATCATTTCTGTTTTTTTTTTTCAGGTGAATTTCAAGACTCAGAAATCGTCGAATTACAAAATGAAATTAATCGTCTTATGGATGAATTTAAGGTTGTTTTTTTTTTTACTATTTGAGCAATATTTTTAATAATATTTAAAAATTTATTGCAAAATTTGCATAAATATCTATAAATTAGTATAGTGACAAGTAGAATTTATTTATGAATAACAATAATATCTTTGATGTACTTGATAAGAAAATGGAAGAGGGATGAAGGGAAGGGGAAGGGGGGTTGGTGGGAGACGGGGACATCAAAAGAGATGAAATGGGAATGGGGAGGAGGGGGCAAGAGTGGTTCCTATTGAAATTGTTAGGTGTAAATACATTATTGAATATGAATAGTACACCTCCATGGAATTTATGAACAAAATGTCTAGAATTTGCATCATTCTCTACGTTTATAACGAGATGTTTTTTTTTTGATTTATCTTTTTTTTTATTCATAAAAATGTTCATTGTTCAGTTTTCCTTTTGATATTTTTCTTCAACTATTCGTTTTTTTTTTGCTCGAATTTTCTCAACTCTTTGTTTCATTCTATTCTAAATAACCTCTTAGAAATGCTCAATCTTTATGTGTTAAAAAGTGCTTCTTTAAAGATTTAAATATTGAGAGGAAAAAAAAGTTCCAAAGATTTTTTCTTTCTTTCTTCTCTTTTCATTCTCTCTATCCTCTCTCTAATGTTTTTATCCCTCTCCTTTAAAGCAATATTTCAACGTGTTTATATTATTAATTTATTTATTTATTTATTTATTTATTTATTTATCAAAGATTGCATAGGTAATGCCCGTTCACCTTTCTTGAAAATTGCTTTACATTCAGTCGATAGAACGACGTTCATGATAACAACACATTTCTATAATCAATATAGAAGTTGTTTCTCCTATTCTGCTGATTTTTTAAGGGTCTATAGTTTTATAAGCTCTGAGGCTTAAATTTCAGAGAATACGGTATATTAAAGCACTATTATCAGGCACGTTAAACAAACAAACAAACAAAGAAGAAGAATATTAAGAAATGCTTGAAGAATGTCCAAACCATCAAAAAGGCTTATAGAAGAAAAGAGAAGGATTAAGTAAGAATATTGCATTGCAAGAAAATATTGTGCATACAAACGAGAAATATCATTCAAATAATGGAGAGTATATTAAAGTACATAAAGCTAGTAGATCACTAAATCGCTGGACAATTTTCTCGCATATAATTCATCATTTTTTCTATGACATCTGCTCTCATTTCGTTTCAAAGTACATCATAGAAAAGAGTATTGCAAATTAATGTATTGCATATTGCGGATTGCATTTTGCATTTGCTTTTGCAAATATTGCAAAAAATTCGAATCCAAAGAGTTGGCAAATTTCAAATATTTGCTGAATTTCTTCGCAGGTGTATAATTTCTTGAAGTATCAATTAATAGGTTGTATGAATTTTTGCTTTCAAGCAAATATTTTCATCGTTTTTTTTTTGAATTTATTTTTTACGAACACTATGAAGATACTATCAGACAAATATAGAAATCCCTTGAGGATTGTATGTATATATGCCCTCAACAAGAACTACTTTTCTCGAAATTACTTTTTTTTCTTCAAAAATTTTCACTAAAATATTTCTGGGCCTCTTTGTTCTGAATTTTTATCAAATTTTCAGAATTTTTCATTTTTATGAATTTTTCTCGATAGAAAATTCCATAGAAAAATATCATATCAATGGATCATCAATTACGAGCGAATAGCATCAACCCTCACTAAATGTTAGAGACGAATCGTAAATTAAATGATGCAACACCACATTTGTTGGGGTTTTTTTCTAACTTTTTCTTTTTTTTTGGATTCTTTGCAACAATTGGGCATTTTATTGGAAATTATGGGGTTGATTTTTTATTTTTATTTTTTCAAAAAACCAATCATAGTGGTATTTTTAAAATTTAAAATATTCTATAATTTATAAAAATTAAAAAGAGATAATATTAAGATAATATTGTAATATTTTCGATTCAAAAGTGAACACAATACTAGAAAAAATTTCAATGATTATAACCATAAAGTTTCAAGTATATCTGTATTGGAAAAAAATATCGTATATGAATAAATTAGCGATATTACCTAAGCAAATAATAAAATATAAAAATTGATGAGGAAATATAAATACCGGGAAGAAAATTTGAGCATAAACCAACGAGATAAAAGCGCCAATAACACTGCTAATGAAAAATCAAGTGAAAATTGAAAATTGAAATCTATATTCAAGAAGAATTCGATAGCTGAGAGAAAAAAAAAGCTCTAAAAATTGGAAAATTATATTGCATCCTTATTGCTTTATGGCGTTCTTTTATGCTTATGAATGAAAGCTCGCTAGTGAGTATAGACGAAGATATTTCTATTGCAAATATAGAAAGAGGTAGGTAATAAAGACGGAAAGTTACATACTATATACTTATTACAGTTTAACTGCTCTACTGTAAACGGCTACAGTAGTTTAACTCTCAATTGGTAATTTTTATTCCTAGCAATAATTTTACAGTAATTTTCTGCAACTGTATTTCAATAATCTAATTTACAGTATTCTGAAATTAACAGTAATCTGCAAATTACTAGTAATCTATTCTCTAAAACAGTGTGAGTTTAAAACAATAATAAAAAAATAGTAATTATTATTAGCAAAAAATGGAAAGAAAGGAATGATTAATAAAGAAAATTTGTTTTTTTTTTTCGTATAGGAGATTCATTCACAAGTAATTGAACGACGAAAGGATACACTCTTAGTGGAGGATATTCGTAACGATTTAAAAGCGATGGAACAAGAAAAAGAGCAATTGAATCGTCGTATTGAAAAAATTCAACGTAAATTACGTTCAGTTGGAAATTTAAAAAATTATTTGGAATTAGCGGCTAAATGTCGTGCAGAAAATGAGAAAAACGAAAAAATTGCTCTTCATCGACAAGAACAACGTAATGCGGTAAGTTTCTTTTTTTTAATAACTTTTTTTTATTTATTAATTTTTTTCTATTGAATATTTCATTGATAGTATAGGAAATTATTGATATTTATATGAGAAAAAAATCTAAAATAAAATTCGATATTTTCGATATATTTATACTATTCATGGAAAAATCATTGAAATGAATAAGACATAAATTTATTTACTTTTTTATCGAATATTTTATATTTCTGCTTAAAAATTGGCCTAAATTTCAAACAATTATTGAGAAAATAAGGTTAAGAATCATTTCTTATTTACCATAAATTACTGTAAATTACTATCAATTACTGTATGTTTATTACTGCAAATAAGCCAATCAATATGATCATTACTGATTAGACGAATGATAAACTTAACACTATTTAAAAAATGGAAAAACGTGTTATAAAATCATAGCAATTAAAAGAGTTTTAAGGCAAAGAAAAAAAAACGTGCAAAAAAGCGTTTATATAGAAGATAAGAGAACAGCCGTGTTCCACTCATCGCAATAGCTGCCAATCAGTTTTTGCAGTGAATTGCACTCAAGAGTAACACAGCTATCGCCTTATATTGACACTTCAACTTCACGAGCGAATATTTTTGAATTTCTTAAATTTTAACACATATTTGTGTTATAAATTATCGTTGCTATCAATATTATCAATACTGATATGATATCGTCAATTTCAGCATTTATGATAAGCATTCAGCGTCAATATTATCAAGAATTTTAGAATTTTTTTTTAGCCAATTAAAAAATAGAATAATATAATAATCGATAAACTTCTCCTTTTCAAAAAAAAAGAATTTTTAAGTCACTTTATTATAAAATTCCAACTTTTCTCTGAATATCATTACCTTTGAATATATACATTCATATGTGTGCTCATTTTCTGGCAGATTTTTTTTTTGTAATTTACCGTATCACATTATGGCATGACTTATCGGTAAACACCTACATGTGAATATTCAGAAAAACTACGGTAATGAAATTTGAAAATTTATCGATTTATTTATGAAAATTCAACTTAATCTTTGAATTTGAATTTTATTTTAGTCTACGAAATCATTGATGATCTAAAAGATGATAAGATAAGTGTTTCAAAATTGATAATTTCGAAATTCAATAATATAGAAGTTGTATGAATTGACGGCACATAATGATTTGCAGCTCGTTCATAATGAGCAAAAACTTCAACGATTGAACGCTAATTTGAAAGAGGTTATTGCAGCGGCTGATAATATTGATCCGACTGAGGCAATGAATCGCCTAAAGGTGAGATACGATATGGGAGATCAACATAAATGGGCTGGATAGTGAAATAGATCCATGAGGAAAAAGGGGGTTTTGAGGGCTGATTGAAGAAACGATGTTAGAGAGGAGAAAGGAGGAATGGGGGAAGCAAGAGGGAAATGGGAAGGAAGAGGGAAGTGGGAAGGAAGAGAGTGGTGGGAAGGAAGAGGGAAGTGGGAAGGAAGAGGGTGGTGGGAAGGAAGAGGGAAGTGGGAAGGAAGAGGGAAGTGGGAAGGAAGAGGGAAGTGGGAAAGAAGGGGGAAATGGGAAGGAAGAAGGAAAAGGGAAATGGGAAGGAAGAGGGTGGTGGGAAGGAAGAAGGAAAAGGGAAATGGGAAGGGAGAGGGAAGAGGAAGATGAGAAGGAAGAGGGAAATGGGAGGGAAGAGAGAAATTCACACGATTGTCAATTGCAATACGAACGCATAAATCGATTCCACTATTTTTTGTTTCTCGAGATTGCTTTGTGAATATTTCCAAACACTAATCCTCCTATCAACTTACTCACAACGATATTTTCACTCTCTCAAAATCAAAAAAATTTTATTACTATAAAAAGCATCAGCTGGCAATAAGAATTTTATTAATACGAAAGCCTCGGCTGGCAATAATTTTCATCTTCGAATACAACTTATTTTTACACTTTTATGAAATTCACTCATTTTGAATAATGGCAAGGAAATGGATAGGATTTAAAAAAAAAAGAAAATCCATTAAAAGCTGAAAAAGTTAAGCGCAGAAAATTAATGAGAATTTGTGAATAAGGATTTGATTATTATAAAAATTTTGCATTCATTATATACAATTTATAAACGTTAAATGCATCATGCTATGTATAGAGCTATCGTTGCATATAGTATACGACATACCGCATATTGCATAATGACATGCATTGCATATTGCTTATTGCATCAACATATATGCATTGCATATTGCATATCGCATGTTGCATATATAACATATGCAATATATATCACTGTTATATGCATACAATCACACATAACGTTCCACTGCTTACAAATTTTCTATATTCAGCAATTTCCTTTCGAGATATTTGCACATTGCATATTGTATATTGCATATTGCATATTCCGTGTCGCGTGTTTCATATTGCAACAATATATGCTATATGGATGCAACATCAATAATGGGAATTCTAATTGCAAAATAATAGAATAATAAAATAATAAAATAATATTTAATTTTTTTAGGAAGAAATGGCAACAACACGCTATATGATTGAGGAAAAATTACCGAAAGAGATCGAAGCGAAGAGGATTATCGTTGCCGAGTTGTCAAAAGTTGCTGATATGCCTGCAATTGATAAGAATGATATCACTGAACTACAACAAAAAGTATCGATTTTATTTATTATCGTCGAAAAATTTATTTTTCTTTATTTTGAAGAAAAAAAAATTTCAAATCGCAAGAATTAAATTTTAAATTATAAAAATTAAAATTTTTTACCAATCGCTGATTGGGCTAACCGTTCCAGCACTTTTTTTTGTCTCTCTCCCTCTCTCTATCCCTTCCACCACCAACAATCAGCTTTAATTAAATCATTCGGTCACATTTCCTCTCACCTGTCAAATATACCTGCCTTTCCCTTGCCTATTATATACCTTTCCAACATAATAATTATTTGCATATCGATTAGTAATTTAATAT
The DNA here is from genome assembly GCA_006503575.1 of Baylisascaris schroederi. Lineage (NCBI taxonomy): Eukaryota > Metazoa > Nematoda > Chromadorea > Rhabditida > Ascarididae > Baylisascaris > Baylisascaris schroederi. The sequence goes on from QEWY01001457.1 coordinate 145,903, forward strand.
ATGCAAATTTTTTCTTGCAGATTGATAAAATCAACAAAGAAATAGTGGAGATGATCGATGAACGAGATAAACGTGACGAAACAACCGATCAACTCTCAATTTATCGACATCAGGCGACAGCGATTGCGAGAAAAAAATCCACACTCGCAGAAAAACTTCAAGAATTACGGTGAATATTCTAATGAAAATTCCATCCATCTCATTATTTCAGGTCTGCCCCTCCCATGCCGTGTTCCCCCCTCTTCCATGCACCCCCTCCTCCTGAAAATGTTACAAAATGGAACTATAATTTAAAAAAAAAATCCCACTTATAATTATGAAAATAATTCTAGTTGAATTTTAATTAGACAAGGTCAGTAAGTGATTTTTGGTTGCTAGGGTCGTATAAACAATTGGGACGATCTTCCTATTTTTAATGCATAGGTGTTTTTTTTTTTGAATAATATTATATGGAGGAGAAATTTTTTGATATTTTCACTAATATTTTGAGCGCTAAATTTCTCGTATTGTTGATTAATTTGCTACAAAATTTCATGTTTTAAGGTAATGTCTCATCGATTATGAGAAATTTTCAATAGACTGGAAGGAAAAAAAAATTTATTTTAATAATATTTATTGTTATTCAATTTTTTAAGTTGTTAATGTTATTTGTAGTTTAATTTTTATCATTATTTATTTATTTATTTACTTATTTATTTATTTAATTATTTATTTATTTATTTGTTTATTTATTCATTTATCTGTTTACTTATCTGTTTATTCATTTATTTCCCTACTGTTTACTTATCTAATAACTGCTAATTATTTAATTTATTATTGTTCAATCAAGTATTATTGATTAATATTCCCTAAGGCAATATTATTTGCTATATTGGACTATGTCAAAGAGAAGCTGATTATATAGAAATCTCTTTAATTAGCCTTTGAATTTCGCTTTATAGAGCTCAACTCGATGACCATAACTTTTGTAATAATAAATAAACAAAAAATAAAATATCTAAAATTTACGGAAAAAGAAAACTGAAATATTTCAGATCCGAATTACAAAATATTGAAAGTATGGTGGAGGAGAAAAAGAAAGAACTCAAAGAAAAATCAGGTGGAGAGGATATTATTACATCAATACAGGTATATACTCAATATTATCCTTGAATATAGCATAATATTGTACTGCATATTGATTATAAAATTTTATGTAGGAATTTTTCCCCGAAATATACTTAATTCGAACGATGTAGAAATCAGACGGACGTTTAATGAATAGGACACAATGATCGAGGAATTCTTGACCGGTCATTATGTAAGCAGTGGGACTGAAGAGATAAAATGGTCAAGGAATGACCGATAAAGGTGTCCACAAAAGCCCGGTCATTCGGACGTCTACTTAGAAAAGCAGAGTATCCTTGGTTAGGCCTCGCATGAAGGCAACACTTTCATCCACCATCATAGGTGATTGTTCTTAAATGTGCTGTGAAACGTTTCAGAAAAAGCAAACAAAATTATTTTTTAATATTGTAAGTGGTCATCGCTGACCAATAATAGGGGAGTGGTCAAATTTTTTAATAATATAAGTGGTCATTAACGATCAGTAATACGGAAATGGTCAAATTTTTTAGTATTATAAGTGGTCATCACTGACCAATAATACGGAAGAGGTCAAATTTTCTAATATTATAAGTGGTCATTGCTGATCAGTAATACGGAAGTGGTTATTTTCAGTTTAAAAATTATGTCAATAAGTTGCGTACAAAAACAACCGCTTATAAACGAAAACGAGCGGAAGTTGACGATCTAAAAAGTGAATATTTGATCTTAGCACGAACATACGATATCCTTAATGGACAATGGATCGCTTTAAAAGAACAAATTGTAAGTAGCAATTTTTTATTTTAAAAAAGATTTAAAAATTTTAATTAAATTGAAAAAAAAAGAATCTTTTCATTGCAATATTTTACGATAATTTTATTTCTTTCAGATTTCTGCTCAATTAATTCTCTTTTCGATTTTTTTGCTTAGATCACAAATTATCCATTGTGGGATTTCTCTCATTTAGAACTTTAGATTGTTTTTATTTATTCTTTGTTGTTGTTGTTTTTTTATTTTGTTTTTATTTATTCCTTGTTGTTGTTTTTTTCACTTCATTTTTTATAGTCTCCATTGTTTTACTTCAAGAGTATTTGAGTGAGAAAGAAAAGAAAAATTAGGATCTCTTTATTTATATATGACAGTGGAGAAATATATAGTTGAAATCAAAGAGTTAAAATAAATTAATGTAAACATTGAAAAAAAAACTATAATAAAATATTGTTGTTTAATGATTTCACTAAAATCATATATTTTAAAAAAACAATATTTATTTTATAAAATATAATTTTTGATGAAAAATTAAATATAATTTAATGTGATTTATATGGAAAAATATTTATTTAAAATAAAAAATATATAATTTAGGAGGAAAGTGGTGGACGAGTAAATGAATTGGATACGATGAAACAATACGAAAGACCAAAGACCGCAAAACCATCGAGCGATAATATTAACGAGTTGAAAGGAATGATTAAAGAACTCAACGAGAAACTCGAACAGAAAAGAGCAGTAGTTAGTGAACTACTGCAAAGTAGTAATCAACTCAATGAACGATTTACCGTAAGTTTTACTGCATACTATACTTACAGTATGACAATTTGCAATTGGTTATTGCTTGAGTCTTCAATTGACTCTCCATCTACGTCTCTTTCCCGTTTTCTAGAAATTTGTTTGTTAGTACAAAATTCCGGAAGCGTTATACATTTACCGTCACATTAGTAATTATTTAGTTCTTCATTGATGCTCCGAAAGACTCCGGAAGAGCACTTTTATTAGTCTTTATCAATCTTAGTATGATGAAGGTGTGATAGAACTAGCTTCTAAC
>QEWY01001466.1:0-131515 GCA_006503575.1 Baylisascaris schroederi
TCCTTTATCGGCTTTAACTGCGACAATAAGGGTAGTAATGAGGTTTGCTTCGAATTCTAGTTAAGTGCTAGTGAGAGCGTTGAATATCATCCGGATTTAGTGGGTGTCCTTAGCCATGAAATGCAACTAGCCAAATTTAATGCCGTTATTATTGTGGTGAAATATTTAAGCAACCTATTTTATTTATTCTTGTAAGCAATACTTTTAGTGGTATAGCGACGATATTTGGTGCACTTTCGGTAATAGGCGGTAAAAGATGGCTAAAATGTCCTTTGAAAACGATTCAAATGATGAGAAAAAGACTGGTTGCTTATTAATTTAATATTTTTCTTTAGAAAAAACCTCTTTAGCGGTGGAATTGCTTATCTCCATCACCATCGAATGATTTACTTGAAACTAGGATTCGTAACGACTGTGAGGTTGACCATGTGTGGGATTATGCGGTCACATTAAAATTATATTATTTACCGGAAAAGGGGGGGGGGGCAATATTGGGAGGTTGAAGGTGATGTTCGTGATCTATTTCCATTGCTTTCGTGAATAGTAGGAAAAGGCAGAAACATTTCAGCGGTGATTATTTGTCTATTGAAATGATAGAATGAATGTTTTTAATATTGTTGCATTTCTTTTGTATACAGAGGCGTGCATTTTCCACGTCTTCAATGCTGCAGTTAATCGATACGTTAGTCATGTAATCAAGGAGGGGGTCGGGGCTTCATTGTTTGTCACGGACCAAAAGGTCATGCTTCTTGCTATTGAAGGAGGTGGTGTATTTAGCACCGTCTGGCGTGTTTGCATTATATGTATGCTGGATGGGAAAGTAACCACATGCCATCTCATCCTCTGCGTAAGTTTTCTCTATATATATTCAGAAATTTATAATGAAGCGTGGCCATCAGCCGATATTCTTTAAATTGCTTTTCGTTTCGGTCATCCGGATGTGCCAGGCAAGATGCTTGCTTTCCAATTTTCGTCCTCCTCCTTTGATTGTTGCTTCGACGATGTTAATAGCTATATTTCACAAGTTTCTTTATTCTCTCGTTGTGTTTGTTGAAGTTGTTTTATTGGCGTACTGTTTTTAATATTTGTGTTTTACTTCTCATATCTCTTATTTAGAGAGTATCGTTATGTTTGTAATCTCGTCCATAATTCTTTATATCAAGTTTTCGTTTGCCGTTTCAAGCGCTATACACCTATTAACGCGAATAAAATCTTCACAAATGTTGTTTATCTATTCGAAATAGCCTCGTCTTGAATATTTGCTATCGCGAAACGGTCGACGTGCAGTACTTCCCCTTATCACCTATCACTTTTGACTGATGTGATCTTATTGATGCGGTAAGGCCTTCATACCTGTTTAGTTTGCGTAATTAGCTGTGATTGAACGAGATGTTTGACTAAACCATGAATGAATTATTGGTCTGTGAACCTATGGGATTCTGGGTTGTCCCGGTATGATGTAGGTGTTGCTAGAGGTGATGCGGATCGTTTCACTGGGTGACTAAGGTTGGGCGTCAACATCACTTGCTTATTTCTTTTGGCATTTCTGTACTCGCGTGGATGCGACCATGCTGGTAGGCGGTATAGAGGGAGTGGATGATCATGAAAATTAGTATCGTTTATGAGCAACGGATTGTCAGAGAGCGAACAGTTATACATGGTTATAAGCATCTTCAAAGTTGAGAGCTACACCTATGCTGCAACAGTCCAATCGACTTCGACTTCCGAATCATCTCTTCATCTAGACGGTAATTGCGTGATAGCACAACATCATGCAAAGGTGTTATTTGCAGATACAATCTATTTGAGGGGGAATTCAGTATCGCCTTGCCAGTTGGCAAGCAGCCGTTGTAGCAGATAGTGCTCCGCGGTTTCACTATTTTCGCAACAGTATTACGCGAGGTGGGTGCCAGTCTCATAGATAAGCTAGTGAATTCTAACACTAGCAAACAGGGTATTCTTTAGTAGTGTGCAATTGACCCCTTGTAGGATAGTATTATGCATGTCATACCAGGAGGTACGTTCGAGGATACAAATAGTTAGAGGTGATGGTTTAGATCTGGCAGTTCACTGTGGCCCCAAAATTTCCATGTTTTGGGGGAGAGGGCGTTAGGCTTATGCCGGATTGCATCAGTTTTTTAAAGCTTTTTGCTGTACTGCATGCCTTCTCGTCCACTAAGCACTATTTTTTCGAAACAATCTGGGGCACTCGCGTGATACCTCTCCCTCCTCTCCTTCCTGTACCATCCTGTGGTGCATTATGCCTCATCCGTGATTCGTGTGATTACCACAGATTTGCCTTTTTGCTTTTAAAGAATGTCGTTTCCCGCATATGCCTAGGGTCGCCCGCACGGGTACTAGAGCCATATTTGTGAAATTCAGCGAGTGTCCAAATATGCTGAGGCGAATTGTGCGGTAGGATCGGAAGACATCCACTGCCGTGAAAACTTAAAGGGCTGATTTTCGGTATTTCTTCGGCCGGGGGGCCGGTATATTTGAGTGAGGCGCGAATTTGAACTTTTCTTGTCCCATTCGCGTCAAGATCGAAGACTCAACACCGGGTTGACTTCGCAAGAAGCTTGACTTTCAACTTTCCATGCTGTGACAAATCAATACCAGTTAAGTTGATCCCATAAGTGATTCCAATACGTCTACCTCCCTCAGGACTCAGTCCTTAAGCATGGTCACTGATTTGATGTTCAAATACCCAATGTGTGAAGAACCACTTCAAATACTCAATGTGTGAAGAACCGCTTCTAAGAGAGCTTTGCGTACAAAAAAGTGCATCCACAGCTCCAAACGACAGGGTCGAAGTTTAAAGGACAAAGTTTGGAACTCTACGGTTTTGTTTGCCATTTTCAGACAACTACTAAACTTGGCCAGTTGGGACCCTACCGGTCCTGGAGCCACTGAAAAATGAGAAAGTTCGGTCATAACCCATCCTTTTCCACTTTTGTGTCCCTTGACTGCAGGGTCGAAGTTAATATCTGCGATAGTTTCAAAGAAATGTGTCTCGAATCAGCCAGCCTAAAAACCTGTTCCTAGCAGTTTTAATGGTGGTTACCGAAGTTATTCAAAGATCAGTTGAGGATGTTTCTTCGAGTCCTTTAAAATAGTCCTCTGAATCCTTTAAAAATGGTTCACTCGAAGAAATCACCACAACAATGACAGCACTTATATCACTTCTGAGGGAATAAGCAGGACATTGACTCAGTACTTGAATAACTTCTCTAACCTCGAGAGTTAAAATATTCAAGCAAAATTTTGAATGATCATTCAGTTAATTAAAATGTTCTATTGTCTCGATGCGGAAAAATCCATGTGGCACTATTTCTGAGACCCACTCATAATTAAGCGATAGCAGATTTATTCCCACTTTATACGTTGCATAAATTTATTCTTCATCAATATCCAGCAAGTGAAATACTTTCATTTTACATAAATTTGCGTTTAAACTACAAAAGTAGTGAAAACATTTGTACATTTACGATTTTTTTTTTTGAGCAACAAAGAAAACGCAGCCGGCTGCGCACGCAACGAACTATAAAATTTGTTTTGGTGTTTTAGATCGTGCATCATTTCAATTACATCTACAAGCATTGTTGCGTAATTTGCACTTTATTAGATCAGATTGCGCGCAGCCTGCTGTGTCCTATTGGTTATCATAATCAGTCATGAGTTCTTATCGTCACATACTGCTGTGTCCTATTGGTTATCATAATCAGTCATGAGTTCTTATCGTCACATACAGGTAGCCATGGAGTGCATCTCCCCTCATCTTTACCAGTTATTTCGATATCTGTGTCCATTTCTTATAAATGGCAAAATATGCCTCGTTTATATTTAGCAAATGTGCCCACTTTCGGTACAAGTCTTAGTGGAACAAGTCGTCGATAGAAAATTATCGTCAATGCCAATGCGATTACTATTTGAAGAAATTGCACCAAATTTGGATATAAATAGCCGAAACGTTCGAAAAGATTCCTGAAAGTTATTCATACACCGGGTATACGTTAATTAAAAGATAGATCGGAAAAAGATGAGCAATCCATTAGGTGGATTCAAAGCAAGTTTTTCAAGAGAATTTACAATCGCCGGTTACATATAAAATTTAGGATTACTTGTCGCAATTTAGGTTACAGATTACATACAATTCACCAAGTACAAGAGAACTTCGGATTGAAACGGAAGATCAGAAATCAGGGGTTACGCATAACTCACGTTCGGTGATTAGCTGTGGATGATGACAGTTATTTGCTAGCTATTAGGGTTTATTCACGCACGTAAATTATCATGCAGGTGAAAGTTCGTGAAAAATCACAAGTTATTGACTTGGTGTTGTCGTCGTTAGCGACTTATTATGAAGGCATTATGAAAGCAGTTCAACTGATAGCTATGCGTTTCTTGTAAAAGAAGGGTTTCCTAAATAAGCACAAAATGACATTGGAATATTAAGTGAATTCGACCATCCGTACTGAAAGTGAAAGATCACAAGTTCGATCCCGCATGCGGACAAGCTTTTCTTTTACCAAAACCAAACATTACCTACTCGAAAACGCTAGATTCAGCACTTTCTCGTTTTGCCCTCATTTGTGTAGAAATCATATATATATATATATATATATATATATATATAATTCATTTATGAAACGTAACAACTCGTCACAAATCAAAGAACAATTACACCCGCATCGGCTCTAAACACCCGGAAAATCGCTATAAAAAGGCTATCAAAATATATTTTCACTGCAAATATTTTCCAGATGCATTTTTTCCCATAAAATGTTTCTTTCTTCGGAATTTTTCTTACAAAATGACGGCTGTTTTTGACGGACCTTTTTCTCTTGCCAAAAACCTCTCTCATTACTATGTTGAATGCTCACTATTTCTTCATTTTGTGCTTTTTACAACATTCGCAAAATCGCGTCATGACAATCCTACCTGTACATATACATATGCTTACCTGTTTTTTAATAGTTCAACTCTCTAACCATAGAAGGTAATATTGGTAAAATTTAGTAGGCATTATCGAAATCGAAGAGTGATGTTTTAAATCCAATTTCTAACCCATTACCTTATTTCCCACTTATTGGCGCAAAAAGTAATGGCAACATTTGCAGGCCAACTTCGCTCGACATCCCATCGGATTTCAGGTGTACAACTTGTGAAGCTTGCCAGTTAAGAAAGAAAGACCATAGGAAATCTCATTTCATTTTTTCTTCGGTTCAGCCAGTTGTCTTATAAGAACGCCTATTTTGCTGAAACAAAGTCCGCCAGTTTCCTTTGTTTGCATTTGGAATATCCTATATCATACATTTGTATCGTTTAAGAATCGCACTTTAACGGCTACATGTATGAAGTTGGAGATGGAAGAAAAAAGTTGTACAGCCATTACCTGATTACGAGGTCCTAGTACTTGTGAATATATTGTACCGGAAGGTGTAGCAAAGTAGGGAAACGCAAGGCCAAAGATAAGTGTTGCGCTGACTATATATAAATAGATCGGTGTTCGAGTTGTCCATTCACACCATGTATATCGTTGATAGCAACCGCCACTAATTGTTGTATCATCCGTTAATGTTCCTTCAATTAATAGAAGTCCATTAAAAGTTTAGGCGATGATTCATAATAAATGGAATCTCTGCTATTGTTCAGGATATAGGAGTATCAAATAATTCTCCAAATTATGAGATATTTTTACTGATCGCACGCATATTGGTTGAAATACTCGAATATGTTCTTACTTACTTACTTACTTACTTACTTATTAAGAGACTTCTAAAAATTGCATTGCCTATGTACCGCGCCTGATTGTCTATGTACCACGTCTATATTGCTTCGAAAGATGCGTTCGCTATCACTCAACACTGAAAGCTCATAGAGAAGAAGAACGCCTGCCCCAGGCAAATTTTGACACAACTACAGCCCTTGATAAATTCGTCCGATTCTGGCATCTTTTTATGCTGCGTTATCTGTTTCATTAATGGATGCAAAATGGCGGTTTATTTCAAAAGTGTGTCTGTTTGTCTGTGCCTGTTGAATAGATGTACAGACAGACACAAGCATATACATAGACATCACATCACAATAAGATGGTTTTGCAAAGTAAAGTTGCAAAAGTGCATAACAATGCACTCATTTAAAGAAAAAGGTCTCTTCCTATTGTTTAAAGTTCCACGATTTATTGCTTCTCTAACTAGGTTGATGTCTAGAATCTTCCTTTTTGAGCTACAATTTTTTTAAAACCTGAACTGTAATTTTTTCTAGGATACTATGCAACACGCTGAGTATGGTTAAGTTTTGATTGCACTCACCGTTAACTTGTATGAATTCCATTTTCTCGGGATAGAACGACCATGGTGTGTTGATAATATAGTGTATAAGGAAGAGAGTCAGAGCAAATAACATCATTCTACGCTTTTCGCTGAAAATATACCTTCATAACCAGGTAACTGTCAAAGATGGAACGTTGAACATTTCCATCATATATGCAAATGCCATTTTTGCGATGAACAATCTTCAATTTGTTGCGACACCTACACAATGTTATTGAGCTTTCCGCATATCTGTACAGCATAACCTTCACCATCTATGGAAATGAATGATTGGAGTAGGCTTTCATAAATGTGGAAAACAAAGAAATTAGGGCAAAATTGAAGGAATGAGAACAGACACTTCGGCATCAAAAGCTTTTGTTCACAGACACCAATTCTGGCAATCTCTCGCATTCACATTCTTTTTGATAATATATCAGAATGAATGCAATGGTTTTAGCAAACTAACGTTAGTGCTGACGCTAATAGTGAATTGCTGTGTAAATGCGCAATGAACTTGCGAGACCACGTTTAAAATGCAGAATGCTTCTGCAAATCTTCTATGACTTCTTTAGAAGACACACTTTGCTACCTTTTACAAGATAGCTCAGTGTGCTATACAACTCCTTTCGTAGACTATTTTACTTTAAAACTCACGAATATATCACCGGCTTGCTATCCACTCAAATATTTGTTGCCGCATTACAATTGTTTTTCACCCCCTTTTTTATGTTTGCAGAGGTACCTTGTTGAACAAATAAGTGAACATTCCCTATCATATAACTTTGAATGAAAAACTTTTCCTTTCTGCTCATAAAAGTGGTTATGCGTCGTTCCACACTCAAATAAAGCCGCTCTCCTTCATTTTTCGACTAGAAGCATCTAAGGTCATAACATATCTGGAGTATGTAGCGGATGGATGCCATTTACATATGAATCGATGGAAAGAAACAAGGAATCTATCGTACGTGAAGGAGATGCGAGGCAGGTGTGCATTCTTTATACTAAGGCATCCTGCCATACGCTAATGGCAATCCTGTCAAATGTGTACGGCTTCGCAGCATCTTGTCATGCAGATGTCTATTTTTCTTCCTATTATATAAGTAAACTTCAAAATAGTAAGATGGACATCGATGTATATGAGCGTTTTAAAGGTTAGTTCGAGCAACAAAATTTGCAATTTTTATTAGAAGAGTTTTCTGAGGTGAACATCATCGCTAATTAGCACTGAAAGTCTTTTTCATCAAGACTGTTTTGTGTATAGCTGCTCATGTCTCCTTCACACATAAAACATTACGGAAGGACTTGAAGATTTGCAACGTAAAGGAGTACTTCAGAAACTTTTATAACTTTGATTAAACTGTCATTAGAAGGCCAGATTATGCAACCTTTATTATAAAAGGTTTACCTAGTTACGATCTCCTCCTTTCTCTTCATACGAAGACTTCATAGTTTCGGTACTTGTTTTCGGTCATATATTGTACGCCGTTCATTCTAAAGCTTCAAACGAGTTTCTAATTCTGCGAGGTCAAAATTCGGGCGAGAATGAGATTAGCAGCCATTTGTGTTAATTTCAATGGGTTCAAAAGCGATAAAGTTCATTAATTTTTGAACAAACCAACAATTTTCCAATCCTTGTGTATGCGATAGCAAAATAATTAATAACACTAATAACACAACTAGCTGATTGAATAAGGCCATTATAAAGGATCGCCTCACGATTATTCCAATTAAACATCGCAATTGTTAGTGGCGACGCCATACTAAAAATATTCAAATTTTATTGTTTGTTCTTGTATAATGTTAACTCACTCAAAAGATATTAGATTAGCCTTCGAGTAAAATTCGTTCCTTCCAAGGCTAGCAAGAAAATAAAACGATTCTTAAGAGGACCCGAACCTGGATCCAGAAACAGACCAGGACCCAGGCCCGGGCCCGCACCCGGACCTCGACCCGGACCCAGACTCAGACCGGAACCCGGACCACGACCTGGACTCCGACTTGGACCCGGATCCGGACCCAGAAACGGACCAGGACCCAGGCCCGGACCCGCACCCGTACTCCGACTCGGACCCAACCTGGACCCAGAAAGGGATCCAAACCCAGATTCCGAGCCCGACGCGGACTCCGACCCGAACCGGACCCAGGCCTGAACTCAGACCACGACCTGGACTCTGATCCGGATTGAGAAATGAATCCGGACTCGGGTCCGGGCACAGACCCTGACCCAGTCCAGGACCTGGAATCCGACCCACATCCCGACCCGGACGGACGCCGACTCGTGCCCGGACTACGACGTCGATCCGGGCCCCTCCCGGACCCAGACTTCGACCCGGACTCGAACCCTAACCCGGAACGGACCGGATCCGGACCCGCCTAGGACGCCGGCCCGGACTCGGAGAAGAACTTCGACCTCAACTCGGGGTGGCCTTCCGACTCGGATCCGGACCCGGACGCGAACCCGAAGATGACCCCGACCCGTACCCGGAGAAAAACTTCGACCTCGAACCGGATCGGGATCTCGTTCCGGAATCGGAATCCGGCCCGGACTCAGATGCGGACAGGGATTCCGAACCGTACCGAGACGCCGAGCGAAACCCCGGCCGCGATCCAGACCCGGACACCGAAAGGGACCCAGACAATGATCCGTTCCCGGACTCCGACCCCGACCCCGACCCGCACCCGGACCCGGACCCCCTCTGGGACCCGGACTACGGCCCGGGCTCGGACTCGGCCAGGACTCTGACTCAGACCGACCCAGACACCGACCGGGACCTTGACCTCGACCCGTACCCGGACTTCGACCCTGATCCGGGCCCGGAGTCCGACCCAGACCCGGAGAAGGATTTTGGCCCCGACTCGGATCGGGATCCCGTTTCGGACCCGGAACCGTACACGAACCCGGATCCCGAACCGAATCCGGGCACCGAAAGGGACCCTGACAATGACCGGCATGTGGGCTCCGACCTCGACCGACACCTCGACCCGGACTCCCATGCGGACCAGGATCCCGACCCGGACCCGGGTTCCGACCCAGACCCGGACCCCGATCCGGACTGGGACAACGACCGAGACGCAAACCGCGGCCCGGACGCGGGCTTCGAGCCGAACCCAAGCCCGGAATCGGATTCCGACCCGATCCCGGATTCCGAAATGGACCCGGACCCGGGTCCATACACGGGCCCGGAATCCGACCCAGACCAAGACCCGGAATCCGAGGACTTCGGCCCCGACTCGGACCGGAATCCCGTCCCGTACCTCGACCCAGACCCGGACACAGACTGTGGCTCGGAGTCCGATCCCGACACTGGCTCGTGCCCGGACTCCAACCAGGACCCCGACCTGACCCCAGACACGAACCCGAATTCCGACCTGGATCCCGACCCGGACCTCGACGCGGACCCGGACCCCGAAACGGACCCGCAAACGAACCCGAACCCCGACCCGATTCGGACTCCGACCGGACTCGGACCATAACCCGGACCCCAACCCGGACCACGACTCGGGCCCGGACCTCGACCCATATCTCGACCCGGACCCGGATCCGGATCCCAGACCCGGACCTCAACCCGGGCCCGGACCCCGATCCGAACCTGAGGTTACGTGCACAAACTATGGGACTGCAACTTCAAGTGGAACTCTTCAGCTCTTATGCAGGCAGACAGACGGAGACAAGCGTACACGTATCGCTTTGCTGCTATGTCTTCTGAAGTATAGATTTACAAAGGCATTAAACGACTTTACACTGTGGGCAAATGGAAATCGGGAGTATGAAAGCATAACGGATATTGGTGCCGTTGGGCGAGGCAATGTCATAAAAGGGCATAAGTGGTGAGTAGCGTTGGCTGGTAAAATTTTCTTTCAGAAAATTCGAACTTCAGATTCACGATTATCAAAAAGGTTCCCACTTCACCAAGGGACCACCGACTTAGTACTCCTAATGGCAGCAGCAGTGATAAGCTGAAGAAAGGAGCAGTGCTTATGCACTTGACAGTTTTTACCAAAGAGCTGAAGCCATTCAACTTTTTGCCTAAATACTTTGAAAAATCGAATAGTGCACTTTAGCCAACCCTTTCATATATTTATAAGAAAATCACTAGCAGAGAACTTTATTAAACAGCGATACTTCTTCGCAGTTACCCACTACATAACCGTTCTTGAAATTTATGGAAACTATGCGATTTTCTAGGAATATTTACTGAAGACTTTAACATCGCCAATTTTGATAGTAGTTGGTAAATAAAGGTGCTTGATCGACGATTAGTTTAAATTGGACAGTGATCTCTAATATTTTTTTTCACTGCCGTAAACCGTAATATAGTTACGAAACTTACGACATTATTCTATGTGCCTTAATTGAAGTAAAGATGAAAATATTTGCGATTTAATTAGATTCACTGAAATTCTTTTTTTTAAATAATCTCTGTTCTTAACTTACACTTCAACAGTGGTAACGATGCTTTGTTCTACATACCACATATAAATTAGAACTGCTGCAGCCAATTTATCGAATTTTGGAATCACAAGATATGGATCTGAAATAAAATTTACTTGTTTAGTAAAGCGCCATTTATTATAATAATAACGAAGATAACTATGCAGAATTATGAGCTCTCAAACCTTTGGAAATTGAGAGAGAATTAAAGAAGTTTCTCTTGGATGATATAGAGTTATTTTTTTACATTCGCTGATTAGGTTTAGTTTCTAGCGCTAAGCTTAACTTGAGAAAAGAATTAGGCTTCTAAAGCTCAAAGGTTAACATGAGCAGTCCTTATTTATCTTCCATAATCAAAAACAAATGATTAGGAAGATGTTTATTAAATTTTTATTTCTGACTACGAATTTTTATTAATTATCCAATAGGCGTTATCTCCAAATATTGTTGAAGTTACGAATTTGCTCACCTTTTTCCTCATCGATATCAATAATACCAGCGTATTTCTCTTCAAAACAAAATAAAAGAAGAATAACTGAGATGACCGAAAGGATGATCATAACATAAGCGGGTACAGTATACATACTTAAATGTACAACACCCAACCACACACCTGTTGCACCTATCGGTGAAAAAATTGCCTGCAAATGATGTAACCTTAAAAGCTTTGTATTTTCACTTACTTCGATGATATATGAGAACGTTCATAATTGGTAGCACATAGAAGTATACATAAGGCGAATCTATCCAAGCATAACCTCGAAAACTTTTTAGAACAATAGCAGTTGCTAGTGAATAACCACAAAGAAACTTATATATTCATATATTAGAATATGAGAAGAAAACCAGCGAAAATTTTGTGCCAAATGTCTGAAAGGGGGACATAGGATTATAGAAGAAGGAAAAGTTGTACACGGATATGAGCTCAAACACTTTAAAAGGCCATAAGTTTTTCAGAAATTACCTGTAATGCAGGACCTAATGATTGTCCAAGAACGAAAGCTGCAATACCGAGTGCCATCGCTTTACTTCGATCGCTTTCAACGCTCGCTGTCGCCGTATACGCTCGTAGCACACCAAGATTTCCTACAACTGTCGTAATAATTTCGGATTAGGTTGCCGAAGTCCATAAATCTATAACTCAATCATATATAAATTGGCAACAATACGAAATTCAGAAAGGTTTTATGCATCGTATTAATTACCCTAAATGCGTTTATAGTCAACGAGGAAATCAAAATAGAACCATTGTTGTGTTGCAACAATAAATAGATGTGGAGGTGAACAGAAAGATGCCTTCATATATACAACCGACTGTAAATACTGACACGGAAAATTTAATAACCTGAACCGACTCCCGATAGTATTCGCGCAAGCATCATATACCATTTAACGTTGCTTTTAATTGTTGGCAAAAGTGCGTATAGCAGGTGGCCAAGTGCAGATATACAAAGACCAAATGAAGCTGGGAATTTCGTATTACGAGCCTTTTGACTCCAGAATCCAAAAACTGGACTTGCTAGCGTTTGTCCAATCGAGAAGACCGCCACGATGATACCAAGAAAACCAAAATCTGCTGTTGGATCTAACTAAAAGAAAAATTTTACCATTAGTACTTCAAAGATGAATTGTTCTTCGTAGTTTTTTAGTGTTGAAACTAATATATTCTTCGTAGTAATTTGTGTGAACACTTCAATTCGCCACTGATGATTACTTCGACGTCATTTCTTTTCATTCTTTTATCCATTCTAGTGTTGAAGGCGGTCGCAATTGAACGGCATTTTCGACAAGAGAAATGTGAGTACTTAAAAAGTGCACTATGGCTTGTTTTTCTGAGGTTTAAAAGTTATTAGCTGAATTTGTTCATCCTGTGAAGTTTGATTCAATTAAATCCTTGTCTGAATCACGCTCCCAAGCTATTTAAGAAGTATGAATCCCACTAATCGGAACAAGCAAGTCTAAGAAAAAAGTTGTTAGAAATCGAGCGCCTACTAAAGAAAAAATCCCTTCGGTGATATACTTGATATATTTCAGATGAGCCAAGATGCACAAACATTCCCTTCTGTTGCGATAATCTACAAGTATAGCAAACCTCTTCTATTCGCAAATACAACTCAAATATAACAATGGAGCACTCAAATAACATCATCAAAAATGAAAAATTTTCACATGAAGATCCTCTAGAATTTGAGTTATTGAAAAATATCAACTAACACCACTAAGAAACGGCCACATTGATGTGAAGTAGATTGCAAATTGTACGCCACAAAGGAATTGAACAAAGTTACATAACCATAACGATGGCCATGGTGATTTTCGATCCTCAAAATCCTCTTCTATTTGTACACTGAAAAGAGATAGCTTCGTTATCTAATATAGAAGTTTAACGGTCATCATTCAAAGAATTCATTTACCTTCCGATCTATAAATCGTCATATAATTTGATGGCTGTGTTTACAAGTGAAATCAAATGTAGCACTCGTAAAGTTTCAAAGAGCAATGAAGATAGACAATTGTAAAATTATGCAAAGACCGGAATTGTGTTCCTTTGTATGAAAAGTTCTTTCAAAAAAAATATCTTTAACCTTTCACGCTAATTTCTTAATTTCTGAATGTGCTTTTAGATGCAATGTCATATTCGTTTGTCTTCTTCCACAGTCATCTCGTTTATCAACGGCGATCATAGGATCTAAAAAATGTTAGAAAATAGTTACTGACAAAAAAGGAGGAAATTCATATTAGTGTATTAAACGCCTATTTTCTCATCACGAGGATAATATTATGAAAGAGATCTAACTTCTTATCACTAGTCGCTGGGCAAACCCATCCACTGCTTCCATCGGCAAGCAGTTCGGTGACCTTCAATTCCCATATTGAAGACGCTTGCGAAATCTCTGTGGCTTTTCTTGGCATCGCGGATCCCTTATATGAGGTGCACGTTGGCCTTCTGCCTATCGAACTGATTGACAATGAGGTTGGTCTTCTACCACGCTCCATCGCTGGGATTGTCCGCATCATTTTGTTTTCCTTTCGAGTCGAATCCTCACGACTGTTCCTTCTGCAGTTGCACGTTCCATTCCATCGAACGTTCAAAGAGAACGATAATGGAATTAGCCCAGAAGCGAATCAAGATGCACTCAGATGACGGCTAACGTTAAATAAAGTGAGCACAAATAATGTTGGCAGTCAGGTGGGAAGGAGGGGGTGCGGAACGGCCTCACCCACTATCAACAAAGGGGAAAGGAGGGAGGGTGGAAAGACAACGACTAATATGATGGTTAATAAACACAGCGCAGGAAGTGGCCTAAGGAGAAAAATGTGCGATAGCTTAATGAATATCAGTGAAGGAGTTGGAATATTGAAGTAGTGAATGATTTCTTGGATATTTCCTCAAGGAAATGTCACCAAGACTGAACATGACAGAGCAATAACTCAGTTTTGCACGGTTTTGCGGTTCAGTTTCCAAGCCAAATGATAACGAATTTCTTAGTTCCTGTGAAATGATGAACTAATATGCGAGTCGTAGTGAAAGACTCGATGTTAAAATCTCGCTAACTCTTGACAGCATACTAACTGGCTTCAGTGGACGCATATTGAGCTTCATTTCCTATCTTTAAGACCCTTCCTTCTGCCTGAGAAACTGCAGTCTTGCCCTCTTTAAGAAAACGGCCTACAACATCAGTGTATCGCTCCAATAACCTAATGAGATCCACTTGTAACTTGTATGAAATCATCCAATCATCTTCTTTCTTAAACCTTTGCTTAGTCAAAATTTTATTGCTCCTATCCAGTGTGGTTTTTCACCGAAGCTATACTGAACTAATTTCCAGCAATACTGGACTCGATCGCCACTAACGGCGATGGAACTCAAACCATACTGATTCACAAAGACGTTCAATGTCGATTATCATAAAAAGCTACTCCAGAAACGAGACGGCTAAGGAGTCACCTGCTCATCAGTGAACGGCTAAGGAGTCATCAGAAGTGAACTGAGGCATCTCTTATCGGTAAGATCTTCCCGGTCGAAGACAAAGAGTCACTATCAGAAGCATACAATATAATCATCGATATTTCTCAGTAGAGTGTTTTGAAGTCTCTTTTGTTAATAATTTCTATTGACGACCTCTACGGTAGATTTCGCAATGCTTTTCAACTATTCACTATTGAAATATTCCGTGATTGAACTTCATATAATGCAGAAAGAATTTGATAGTTTTAATGGGTAGTTGAAATATTGCATTCAAATTTTCACACAATGAATGCACTACAGTGCATATTTAATTTCTTTTTTTGGTGCTTTTTTATATTTATATGTACTTATCAATTTTCCCCACAATTATCAATTTTTGTTGTTGAACTTTTATCATAGAAATAATAGTTTTGATTTTGATGTTGAACGTCTCCTTTAGACATCTTCAACGGAGACAATAATAAATGGAGCTATCGGAAAACAAAAACAACCTTCGCATTTGCAAATATGTTCCTTTAATATCAATCCTTGAAAAACCGGCACAAATCAGAATAAACTATTGGCCCATTTTTGAGTACTTTGCTCCCATATGGTGAAAATATTTGTTTTCAAATGTGCACATCATTGAAAACATCATACGATACTTTAATCAAGGTGCATCGCAAAGAGTCACAAGTAAAGAGACATTGACCAGGTATAGGTGCATAAGCACAACTCTCAGCCAATGGAATAGGGATAAGCGTTTCCCGTCTAAAGCTGTTTTATAAAATACTAAATAGCTCCACAGGTATTAATTTCGATGACTGATTTCCGTTTGCTCTAAACTGTTCACGAAGGTCGTATCACATCTAACTCTCTCTACGGTAAAACCTAGAGCTTAAATTTGTTTTCAATTCGTTCTACCATAGTTCGTTCGAAATTGTAAAGTCATAGAAATTGCAGAAATCAGTTCATTCACATCTGAAATAAATCAATATCATTTGTTGTTGAAGAAAAATGTGTCTTTATAAATCGTCTATGCTCGTTGGACCTTCATGAACGAATACATCTCCTTTATTATCGATCTTTTTCGAGGCACGTTTCGTGTTTTTTGTATTCGTTTCTTTTTTTCATGTATTTATGCATTTTATCCCATAGTTTTTTTTTTGCATTGCGCTATTTCCAACATAATCGAACATTTGATGATCACAATATATAATGCGAAAAAATAAGCCGAAGGAATAGAGCGGACAAGACAATCTTCCACATCGCGGTTGGCAGTGCAAAAAGGGTATCGCTCGAAAGAAATCATATCTTTTGCGTATCACACTAGTTCCCGACGACATCTAATCACACTACGACCCTTTGTTTTGCGTGGAAAGCAAAAACGAGGGACAAACGGTTTGTTTTGTTTCTTGAGGGTTCTGTATTGCCTGCAACGATCTTTTAGGGGAAAGTCTATCCGTTTCGATTGAGGCAGACTTATAGCTCGAAGTATTTTTCAACTTTTCACGTCATTATATAGTATAAAAATGACATTTATTGCTGAAGCAATCAGATCGAAGCCTTAATTTCTTATGAGATTCGAGCAGTAGTGCATATAATCAATTTTGCTCTCTCAAACGTTGTAGACATTGCTTAGCAGAGCAACACTATCCCAGTAAATTATACTCTATGTTTTACGCCTCTGTGTCCTTAGAAACAATGCATTCGGTGCTGAGTTGAACTCAACAGTTAGATATTGTTAATAGCACTGAAAACAGATACTTCGTCAAAACTGCAAGCATAATACTATCCAAATCATTCATATAACAAAAAAAACACTAATATTATCCTCTAAGTTTTCCGATTGAAGAGGAAGATGGAAGGAAAATTGATGTGAAAAATGTAGAAAGTAGGTCTTAACTTCTTTTATCGCTCATTGATGAGCTCATGATGAGTCCCAGCCGTTCAATTTAAGAACTACTTCTTACAGTTTTAAGCCGGAAAAGCGGAAGTAATATCTGGAGTATCATATGAGTATTCCGTTATAATTGCATATAGACGGCATAATAAAGGCGAATAATCTCCAATTATCTCATGGGTGACATGAAATTATTTTTGATTGGGAGGAAAAGATTGGAACTTCATTCTCTTAATAGCACTCTATCAAGCAGAAAATATTGCATGATGAGAACTTATCGTCTAATCTAAATATTACGTTAAATCAAAAAGTAAATGATCGAAGATTTTCGATAAAATGGAGAAATCAGTAGATGTTCTCACTCAGTAAACGCGGAGCGATTTCTTTGCAGAAGAGAAGAAAGATAAATAAGGAACGAGCACAGTAAAATATTGAAGTTGCTCTTGACTATAGATCATTGCATTGTCAGTAGCAGATGAAACAAACGTTTTGACAACATAACCTATTTGATGCTATCAGTAGTTAAGAAACTATTTGTTCTTCAGTGCTCTCTACTGACAACATAGTTGATGATCATTGGACAGACGGGAAAAAAGCTGATAAAGCGGGCTTTTTTCTCAATTAAAGCCTCATAAAAACGCAATAAAGAAGATTTTTGTATGGTTATGAAGCCCCGACGCCTAATAATTATCATCGCTTTCATAAGCAATTTTTCACCGATTTTGTCTGGAAAAATATGGAAAATTTTTTAGCACAAATTTAAACTATTCATTTTTGAAACGTCATTTTAGCTGTCAAAGTTTTTTAATAATCGTAGCATTAATACAAGTAAGTTACAACTTGGTAATCAATGTACATCTTTTACAATTCACTTCAGAAAAGGTTTCCTATCATTTCCTGAAATGTTGACCAACTCTATTCAAATGCTTAATATTTTCGTTAAATTTCGATTCACTGCCGAAATATATTCAAAAATGCTATCAGCTTAATAATGAATTTTCTTAAAAGTTGACTGAATCTATGAAGTTTTACATATTTCCATCAAAAAAAAACTTTTTTATTTGCTTATTTCCTATAGCTTATGCAAGAGGATATGTGTACGCAAGTCTAATGACCCATTGAATTATCAATGAATGCTCCGAAATCAAGTGAGAATGAGTATAGAAGAATAGAGAAGAACGAATACAGAAGAATGACACCCGAGAGGGGCCGAAATAAGAGACAAGGAAGGACGTGTACTTTTCGATGTTTTTATTAGTTTTTTGAAAAAAATGGAAAAAATGTGTCATTAAATGAGAGAGAAAATGAACACAAAACGAAAAAGAACATGAACGAAACGCTAAATCGTGATTGTAGATTAAAAAATTTGAAATGCATAAGTGTATAGAAATAAGCAATTTCCTGTGGATTACATGTCCGAATCTGCAAGCTGTGCTATACGAAGATGTAATTTACCTGTATTTCGATGCATTTCTTTTCGTTGCGGAGAAAGCTCATTTCATTTCCACCTCTCTATATGTTAGCCAACTACGTTACAACGAACGGTCAATTATGCACAATCCTTTTTTTCAGCAGTTTTTCTTAGTCAAAACTCTTGTAATTACCGTTTGCGACTTTTTGTTAGAAAATTTACTACCATAGTGGTTGCATTTGATTTTTATTTGAAACGTTAAAATTATACATCGAAAAACATGTAAATCGTTCCACCGAGATTGCCAATTAGCGCAGGTGTGAAGGTCTAACCTATAATACACTCGTCTATAATACATTCGTCTATAACACTCTCGTATCACATAATTAATTTCAAGTAATTAATTAAGTACCAAACAAAAGACAAACGATTTTCAAAACGATGCAACAAATGTACAACATTAGACGAATGAAGGCCAACACAATTAGTGCCGCCGATAAGAGGTGCAAAGATTATACCACAATGACGATAGAAATATCAGCTTTGTCGTGCTATGATCCACCAAGGAGATTTTTTTCCCTAGTATGTTATCACTTTATCTTTGTAGTATATGGTTTGATGTTTGTAATGTAACGAGCACTGCGATACCGTTGAAGTTAGAAGCTTCAAAGCAAAAGAAAATAACGTTTCTTATTCGAAATAAATTTGGTTTTTTTTTTAATATTTTTTGAATTCGAACTTAGGGATGTCTTAACTTGTTTACAGCCATTGAGCGATAATTATGTAAATGTATGCAAAAAATCACCACACATAACAGTTGATATTCAAATAATATTACATCGATCACAATTAATTACCGACGATGCTGGTTAATCCTATTGTTTCAAACATCTTAAGATGTTTGATAATGGGTTCTTAGAAAGACACTTCTCCCCAATTTTCAATTTTAAGCAGTGAGTTTGGCGGGTGGAATCGATTATTTTTCCTCTTTTTTTAAAACATTTGATGAAATACTATACAACTATCTTGAACGCTATTAATCGTATTTCGGGTAACCTCCAGTGCTTGACAGGTCGGACACGTTGCCTCTCAAACTTTTAAATGAGCTTGCTTAGGCAAACAATTAGAATTTTCGCCTTTTTATTGCAATTTAAAAAAATGTGTGATATGGCCATCAATTTAGTTGTTTGTGATGTATATAATAGTCGCTTTATTCAAGAAGCCGAATTCCAGTTTAATGCTACTATCGGAGCGTAATTCTCGTGATAGGATCTACGATAAGCTTTTTGGTATAGCTAACTAAAAACTGCACAATGACGACATACCTTAGGGATACCATCTGCCATAGAATGTTCATTTCTTATTTGCAGCGGTTCACAACATCTTTGTTACCAACGAATTTACTTAGTTGGTGATAGGAGCTTATAAAGGAAGCGGCATATGGCTCGACTCCTTTCTACAACTCATGTCTAGGGAATGAGGGGAGGAAGGGTTTACTAACACGACGTCAACCATACTAGCCGACTAGCAAAATGAAAGCTGTTTCCGCTGCGGTTTTTGGAACAGTTATGAATCTACGAGCCGCGATACCAATAATGCTTTGAAAATAGTTGGGAATACCAAAGTTTTTTTTTAAACTTTTCCTCACTGGACCAGCGAGTAGCGGGTGGGCAGGTCGCCTCAGTTATGAGCTTTTATGAATTTCCTCAGTGAAGTTTTGGAGAATAATTTTGGCGCTTAAATCTAAAGTTTTTTTCTCCAACATTTCGATAGCAAAAGTACCCTGCAATTTCAGGTATATGGCTCAGTGCTAAATGAAACTTCTTAGACGCAATTACTTCAAAGTGTATCACGGCAAGGTGTTCTTTATTGTGCACTTGTAGAACGTTGAAACTATACGTTTATGCACTTCCACTTTCACGTAATTAAGGTGGCAACAAAATTACAACCTGATTGGTTACTCGTGACAATGTTATTAGAACGCTTGGACGACATATCTTTCCCACTCCTATGATAGGATTGTTTACACCTGAAAGTTCACTTGAACGGGTATAATTGACAGTGTATACTATAATATTTTCTACGGCTGGCACATGTTTGAATAGCAATTTTGGTCGTTGGTAAATAGTGTTATGCCTGGTTTATGAACAAAAAATAATTCATCGCATCATTTATGATGTTCTTATCAGTAATTCAATTGTCATTAGAGTGGGAATTGATGTGAAGGAATTCATGTTGAAAAATGCACTATTGTCTATGATTGATTCGACGATATCATATTGTTGAAAATCCATCATACGGTAAGTGACTAGACGATTCGAACTTATTGATAGTCTATACCCGATCTTTGTAGTGCAATAATTGTTACTGAACTTTGTTTTTTTCCCAAGAATTTTCCCAAATTCCCCACACAGTCATTGTGTGCGGAATTTGAAATGGAATGTTATTTATATGGTACGGAAAAACTGTGCCACAATAAAGGGGGAAAGGGGTAGCGAAGGCAGTTGAACTATAGACTTGCCTCACTTCCAACGATCTATAGATTAGGAGGAAATGTCGGTCAAATATGGAAGAAGGATATGTGGAAGAAGGAATATAGAAGAAGATTGATAATTACTTGCGTGATATTATGATGACGAGGAATCTCACATATTCATATAAGCATTTTTCAATGAGAGTAAAAATGCATAGAGTAATCTTCTTCGCCATCCCAAAAATTGCACAGTGGACGGTCTGAATCATGGATAAATTTTGTTCTATAAACCTTTAGTAAAATGCAATAGCGAAACATGTAAAATACTGCCACTATGCAGTCTTAATCCCTGGTACATAAAAGCGCATTCGTCACCAACAATATCCGCTAATTGCCGTTTTTCACTTGTTTGAAAGTATTTCCAAATATGGGGAAAAGTGGAGACATCAGAAGAAAAATATTTACATACGACCGTTATTTTGCCAGCTCTTGAAATTCCTGAAATCATTAGCCAACCAACATTTGTTGCCGTTGGATTGTGGCTGTTTGGTCGTGCTAGCGCCATGAGTGTGGAGGGTTCAAACGAAATGAAAAAGTCGGCTATCCCTCCAAAGCACATGTTGGTTAGTTTTGTGTCTTCAGGTTTCTTTTACCTTATCCGAAATGATAATGCATCTATGTGAGCATGTGGTCAGTTCACGCGCCTACCGGGTTCGTAGCTGATAAAGTATACCGCGGAAAAGAAAGCGACTAAAAAGCTACCGTGGTTTACGATGATATCCGGTTGTCCATTCCGGAACGAGACGAGTGGGGTGACCGTTCACTTTTGATTCTATTTGCCCATTGCAAAGTCGACGAGGATGACATTTTATTGCAATTTGAATAATGCACTATTGTTCTCAAAATAGAACAAAAGGTGCAAAATAATACATAGGTGTCATTTTACTTATTTTTTATTTTATTACAAGGAGAAAGAGGAAACATTTCAGAGTGTAACATGAGAAAACACCTCATGACACTTCAGAATTTCATTCAAACTACTTTGGAGAAATACGAAGATAAAAATAACTTAGACTTGGGAATTTTAAATTTCCCCGATAACGTCAGTCGTTTTCCCGTGTGACCGATAATTTCTGCCCAAGCATATTCGATGAAAAGTGAGTGGGTAATTGAAGATGACGAAAAACAAAATATTAACGAATGAGATACGAACTTCGGATACTCGTGTTTATTTGGTACGAAGTGGAGAGGATTGTGATAATATTATGCCCGCATGGAGGAGCAGAGCTTTTGAAACCTATCAAGCTTATCGTCTGGTTCGTTTTTATTGAAAAAAATTATTTTTCCTCGAAGTTCATACTCCAATAAAAGTGAATTTCATAAGATATAACCCTTTCCTAGAAATAAATGACTCTCATATAAAAAGACGAATAAATTTCCTCTCAAAAATAAGGATGATCTTATTACCGAAAAATAATACTGGATGGATCCATCGTTATCTTAAAAATATCGCTCCGTCAGAATGTAAGCAACGACGAAAGAACTAACTCCTTCCCCTCCCACCCCCCCCCCCCCCCCCCCCCCCCCCTCACCTCTTCCATTCTAGCTTGGGTAGAAGTCAGACGTGGAATAGCCACGGATCACCCACTTTTGCGCACTGAACTACAGCTCTCATCATTATGAAGAAACATCAATGGATTTCAATTAATCTCACATCTAAAAAACCGAAGACGAAAATATTTTCTAAAACTTCTCAGTTTTATCCACGAGGAATCGAAAAATCATAAATTTTGGAATTCCGTATCTTAGCTTATAGCCACTAAATGAAGCTAGCCGAGTGGAATTTCAGAGATTAAAGTCAGTGAGCTTTCTGAAACTGAAATGAGCCCAGATCTAGCAGCCTCAGAACTAAAAAGTTAAAAATTTCATCGGAAAATAGCAAATGCAGGTAATAGATGTAAGAGTAATAAGTGAGTTATTTAAGCTCGACCGGCTATCTTCGTTCCCTAGGCTTCTTTTCGATGGTTCTTTTCTTTTCTTTTCCTCCTTCATCTTCTTTTTGAAATGAAAGCAAATCATGGTTAGCAACACCATTCCGACGCGAAAGCAAAGTGTATTCGGTAGCAAAAGTCAGTGGGTATAAGGGCATAGAATAACTCAACTTGCTTCCTGACCTCATCCATAGCTTCATTCCAAGTTATAAGCTTCCACATGGATAATGGGCGCTTGTTCCTTTCAAATTTGCGAGGTGGAGTCTTGCCGAAGAATTCATTACGATAGCTTGACGTCGTCAAAGAACGATCCGTTGTGTTCGGTGGAATCGCAGTAATACCGATCTCGTAAGCCTCTAAATATCCTGAAAGATTTGCTTATGTTTTTAAGCATCCCGATGCGTCTCCATGTTTATTTAATACTAAATATCCTGAGAGGAGATCGGTTTACCATTGCAGCTGGATATGAACCAACCAGCTTGGATACCTCGAAGAGCTGGTGGTGAGGACGATTATGTCTCCGACGCACCCCTCACGAACGTCGGTTCGTTGAGTGCACAATTCGTTGGAAGAGCAATAACAATGCGCACTACGATATCGGAAGTTTACACATCACCCTCATTAGCTTCTGTTCAGGTATTGACACATCAATAATTTCCAGATGGTTATGATACCATAGAACGTTGAGCATCTACTTTAATTGGGATTTCATATCAGCAAGAGACTAGCTATTGCATTTTTCAGCAGAAACGACTCGTTTTTGCAAAGAAGCCCACTTATTCAGTTATTGCAAAAATATTTGCAAATCATTTGTGTGCAATGTTGCACAATTCCTCCAGATATCTACTACTGCAAAAATGTATTTACTCGCTGCTATTGATTGCATTTCAAGTTAAGTTTTTAACGACGAAATGCTAAAACAACACTGCCGTAAAGATACTTTTTATTTTATGAGTAGGGAAGTGCACAAAATTTGCATATAATTTCCCATGACAACAATGTAATGCTTCAATTTTTATTATCGAATCATAGATCAACCGAGTTATTGCAGCAAGTCCTTTAAGGGTTGATCTCTAACACTTTTGTTGATACACAACTGATGACGTCATAAATACTTCGCGTTCATCTTCCTAACTCATACACTATAATACTGCATTCATTCGGTGCACTGAGCAGTCTGCTGTATCACTGGTATTTGATTATCGAGTAGAATTTCGTCATTTTACGTTAAAAAAAAATACTAATATAGCATTTTCTAAAAGATCTTAATAATTTTTCCATAGGAATACTAGTGTTGTTTCCACTTATATATTTTTTTATTTCCTTGATAGTAACCGCAGTCGGAATATATGGCATTGATGCGTGAGATTGTATTGAAAATATTTATCGATAATATTTTAGACCGCCTATTCGCTAGCATCATGTCTTCAACAAAGATTTCTGGCAAAAATTCGCGTTGAACCAGGGCTTTTTGAGCCTTTACCACTTATAACAAAAGTAATGTGACTTTCTTGTTCGATACATTTTGGTGAAGACACCTAGGACCCTACAAAACCTTAACTGTGCTTTAGAGATGTGTTATGAAACTAGTCGTAAGCCATATAAGCAAAGCCTAGAAAATTTGGGTCAATGTGGGTGTGCATGCAAATGAATTATGATCAGAAACCCAAGCTATCAGTTTCTTGCTATTTAGTACGGTTTATTTCAAGAGTAGCAGGTGTTGCAGATTGTGCGGCTATTTAGGCGAAAAGGTTTGATGATTTTCTTACGTAAACATGAAAACTCGTAAGTGAATACTACAAAAAATAAAATTATTAATATTTTAGTGAGTTTCGATAGCAGCTTATATTACTCAAAAGGATAGATTTTAGATTGATGATCACGATAGAAGCATCAGGATGGGGGTTGTAGCTGTTTCGATTTTTTATTCGATCACTGTTGCTGATTTTCGAATGAAGCTTTCATCTATGCACATCGAAATATGTTGAAGCAAAAAAATAAAATAGCGCGTATATGCAACTTTTGCTGCGCAGCGTTAGGATATTTGGTAGTAGTTTTAACAAGATTGGTGGAGGATATGGCGCTCTTTTTTTTAATATCAAGCTAGAGGACGGATTTTCTAATGTTTTCTTAAGGTAGACACCATCAAGGCCCAAAATGATGCATAACGTAAGAAAATCAGCAAACTTTTAGCGCATGAAAATCCACCTGCCACTCATGCTGCCTGTTACCATGCCTCAAATTTTTGTATCCTCGTCATATGAGCACATGAAGAAGTCCCGTAAAATTGGAAGAATAATTAGCTTGCATTAAACCACTCATGTTAGCATCTAAGTACTCTTTAACAACTGCAAGAATTGCTCTTCGAGGTAAAATACTGCTTTTGGGTTGACGAGGTTAATAGGTAAAATGTTGCATGATTCGATCATTTCATAGAGTTAAGCCAATGTTCAGAACTTCATGGATATGCCCATGAAATATTAAAGAAATTTGTCTTATGACCTCCAAACAATTCAAAATTTTCCACCGAAAAATCGAATGATATTTTTCAAAAATTCTTTTTTATATGGTACAGGTGGTACAAAACGAAAACTCATAAATGTTCTTTTTCTATGATATGAATGAGTGGAAAGTCATTTCTCTATGAATTTTCAAATTTCTAAGACCCAAAAAAGTAACATAAGTTGTTGCTGGATTCTGTCTAGGTGTATTATGCTTCTTTAACCGCCGTGATATCCGGGGTTTTTGTTTCAGAATTCGCTACCAAATTTTCTACTAGTTGAAGATTTCATTGCATATGGTATCGATATTGATCCATCCTATAAACCGTTCATGAAGATGAAGCAACTAGAGAAGAACGTTGCAGCGGTACTCACTTATGTCCTTGTAAAGCATCAGAGCCATAGTTAGTTGGGAAGCTACTTGAAGGTCAATTTCATCCTAATTTCGGTCTTCCCGATCTATCAGGCGGATGCAAGTCTTAGTAACGGTGGGGTGGGGGGAGGGGGAAGGAGGTGGTGGTGGATGCCAAATTTACAGTGCAGATTATTCAAAGATGTATTATGTGGGTCTTAGAGAACAGGAAATTTTTAGCGTTTGAAATGTAAAAGACATCATTGGGCAATAAATGAAAAGAAAAAAGTATACAATGAGCTTGAAACAAAGAAGAACAAGTAATATTGGAGGCTCTTTAGGGCAGGGAACAATCTAATAAGCACTGAGTAAAGCAGCAGAAAATTTTAGCACGCATCCATTGAAACGGGAGCAAACCACTAGGCATGGCCGAAGAGACAAATAACGATTATTTTTAAATAAGTATTAAAGAGTGAAAGTCTATGTGCTCGACTATCTATCAAAATAATGAGTGGTATTAGCAGATATCTTTGAGAAGAGAGCGAATTTAAATAATTTGAGTCTGAGAAAATTCGCAATTTCGAGCATTTCAAATTTATATAGCAGTTGGATGGCGTTGCGTAGTTAAGTATTTATCGGTAAACACGATCCTAAAGATGTAATCGCAGATTGGTGCTATAAGGTTCAAACGAAGTATCTATCCAATGTGGGAGGGGAACATATGCCATTATGTGGATGAATCATTCATTTCACTAAGGAAGGAAAGACCTCCTATGTTATCCCTAATCTCGAATACGGCAGTAATTTGCGTTTTCCACACTCACTGTATCGGAAGGAACTAGCAAATCCTCTTCATGCAGAAGCAGACCCTCAAACGTTCTGGTTTTCCTCAAACGTTCTTCTTCCTCAAACGTTCTGGTGAGGCAGGGAAGTCGATGTGGATGAATTTCGTTGCTCGCACACTTTTTTTGCTGCCTTGTTCAAAAATTTGCTTTTATTTTTAAGACTGAAGCACTTACGTTTGAAGCGCCGAAATTATGCGGTTTATCCAGACGAATTTCCATGCAGCATTTAATCCTTATAAATGCTTTATTGAGAGGATAAGGGCGGAGGAATGAGTCGACGAGTAGAGTTCCCTCTCACATTAACGCTTTCATCCACGAATTACATCTTCCATCCTCGTCGACACTGATGTATCGAAACATTTTTGATAATCCTAAAAATATATGGTAAAGTAACATTCAATTTTCTCTCTCAAATGAACTTCATGGCACCGGTAATGAATTCAAAGATTATTGCACTTTGCGGTTGACCGAATATTGGACATTTTTTCCTGTAAAGACAAAGAGTAGAGAGTTCCTTGCCGGATTTGGGTTCACAGGCAATAGTATTGGCTAGAAGTTTCAAATATATTCAACTGTTCATTTCTACTCTCGCCGATGAGACACTTATTACAATTTCTATCGAAATATGGAAAGTGCTTTAACTTAGTGTTGCAGTAAATATATTTCCTCTGTTGTGATATCCTTTGCAAAAGTGAACAATAAAAGAGCGAACGATTCCAGGAACAAACGGTGGGTGATGCATATGTGCGGATCGGCGAAGTGGGTGACGAAATCGCTAAAAAATGTAGCTCACATGAGAAATGTGTCGTGATCATATGCGATGCTATAGGCATTGATGCTCTCTTCAGGTGATCGATCCATTGCTCTGATCGTTATTTCCTTTGAAAAGAATGCTGCAATATGGCTTGGCAGTCTTAGATTATAAGAAGCTAATGACCTTTACAGTAATTGCACAACACTTTCAGAGGAAAACAATTTAAGTGCTAGCGTAGAAAAATCACAAAAAATATTGACTTCAATAGCCATACACCAGTTGATTCTTGTTGATGGGAGAAGAAAAAAATAAAGAATATAACTGCAGTCGATAAAAACGAATGCTTTTCGATTTTTTTTTTCAGGAAGAAAAGCAGTTAGGACATTTCGGATAATATAGAGCAGAATGAAACACCTAAATTCGTCTAAAATTATAAATATTTCATCTAAATTTATTCTACTGCTTAATCAACAACTGTTCTCAGTCTCTTCTAACCTCATTGCCCATTTGGAAGAAGAGTGGTGTTTGCGCTAGTTGACAGCTCAGTATTTATAATAACTGGAGCAGGTTAATCGTAGCATTTGCTCTCTTATCACATAGCCTCACACAGTGAATTTAGGCTATAGTTGATGATAGAAAAATATTAGCTCTATTTATTGGAGACTATTTCAGCTTTTACAGTGACCAATGGCTCATTCATAAACAATGATCATCATATTATTACTATAAATTATTAACTTTAAGGCGGATAACTCGTCGAAGTGATGTACCAGAAACATTAGACGATATTCGTCAAATGCGTAAATGCTATCCACAATGCTGCACTTTGACACTACAATGGAATGCGAAAACGCATAGTTGGAACTATGACTCAGCGGCAATTCCTCCACTGACACTTTTCCATACGCGTAATACCGTGAAAGTGCCCTCATTTTATCGAAGTGGAAAGACTATCGTACCATCTGAACGAGAACCGCTGCTTTAATTCCTCTACTCCTTCATTCACTCATCACCTATATCGTTTTATTGTACGAGTAGCTAGATTCCTTCAGGCAAGCATCATCGCTCTTGTAGTTTTTATTTGGCACAATAACAAGAAATTCTACAGCGATTACCAGAGCGAACGTACTGTACTTCTTCGTTCTATTCGATGAGATGTTTCATGTGGATCATAGGAACTGCCCGCATCTTTTCCTTGCCTAAGTGCGTTGAAAATTATCTAATGATGGGTATTTTTGCAAAGTACTGAAGTTTAACCAACGATTGATGATACATTTTCACCTCCATTCTATCTATAATCTTTAAAATGAACAAAAAAAAAAATGCTTGCAATTTACTAGGCAAAACGTTTGCAAAATTTGCAAACATCCGATATTCCGGAGTTTTAAAATTGAAAATGCCAGATGGGTGGCACATAAAGAAATAAATAGAATAGAAATAACGAAATAGGTAAATTTTTTTTAACAAAGCACATACGTATGAAGAAATCATCACTTCAAGGAGCGATTCCAATCGTTTATATAATTTTTACGTGATTATTAATGAACACATGGTCAAGGTAAATAGTATTAACATGAGAGCAGCTGTGATTGTTTATTTAATCACCGAAAAAATTCGCTACATATTAGACAAGTTTCAACATGATCGACAATAATACATTTAATTTTATTGTCCATAGACGAAATAAACATTTTATCTATGAGAAAAACATTCATTCAATTTTTATTAATCAATTATCAATGCTTCAATTACAATCGATCAAACAGATATTTGAATGGAAATGAAGTTTATATTTTTTTCTGGATAGAGGCTGAGCGCCACAAGTGGATATGTTACGAAAGTAAATAGAGCGTGAATTGCACAAACAACGCATGCGAAATTTAATGATCCCAGTAGAGGTTAATGCTTTCTATTTCTCATCTAAACGATTGCGCTCGTTTTGTAAATGCAGAAAATACCGAAATATCAAAATACTGAAAGTACTCAAATACTGAAAAGTAATACTGAAAAGACAGAAACGTTCATTTTGCATCGATTTCCATTGTAAGTGTTACAAATGTTATCTTTTTGGCGATATAAAAGAACAAGCAAATACAGCTTAAAGCTAATGCCCAAATACAACTTCACAAATAACAACATCATTCAAGAAGCGATTCTTCCCATTCGTCAACGCATACTGCCTATAACCATTCGTAGCATTTCCACAATATTCGACCACCCGCGCTTTTCAATCGGGGAAGATTAAATTCCCTGCGGTGAACAACATCGATCAAATCTCTAACTGTTTGTCGCAATTTACAAGCACTTCTCACAGCTTTAAAAGCTAAGGCTTACTTCTTTTTTTTTGACGAGCTAAATCTCCCAAAAACAGGTCATTCGCTTCTCGAAAACGTTACACCGGTGAAACCGACTGTCAGCAGGACCAATAATACAGAGCTCCACTTGGCTTTCAACAGAATTCAAAATCACATTGAATTTATCGAGATGCGAATGTCGAAACGAACTTGCTTTAACGACGACGATCCGAGACTGCTTTAATCAGGCCGAGGGTGAGCCATTAACGAGTTGAAATTACCGGGATGCACGCGAACTGATTATCCAATGAACCCATAGTATAACCATCGCAACAAGACGACCGCGGATACGTGCACACCACAGTATTGCAAACAACTTTTTCATAGGATGATCTGAAAAATAAGGCTCTCATTATGAGAACTGTCCTTAGGAACCCATTAGGGGCACCTGGCGGGTGGCTAAATGCCAACGTTTTCAGAAGTGATTTCCCGTTAATGTGGGGTTCATCGCAGGAATAAACTACACATACATTAGAAATATATCCCTTTCAGGGCCATAGGAGGATATGCAAAGTCCTGCGACAAAAAGGACTTTATCGGGAATAATCACATCGCGCCGAGAAAAAATGAATTCATGGAGCCACGACCTGTGCATAAATGAGACTACAAAGTAACCCGGCAGTGAATCAGAAAGAAGTGAATTCCTGACAGGAAGATTTGCCACCGAAGTTTAAACAGTAAATTGAAAATGTGAAATGCAATCACACACCCACACAATTTATGACCACTCGATTAAATGTACGGCGTCCTACGGCACCTAATCGCGTCTCTGAAAGGTCACACAATGTTAAGCTCACTTTAAAGTGCGCCGTAAATCAAAAGAATGGCGTAATCTTGCAAAAGCTGTTTATAAAGGTCAAGAACCTATAAAATGGTTCTATGTCAAGCAGAGAAATCAAATGTACCGGCGATACCGCAATTTTCAACCACCTATGCAAATCAACTCTCAGCTCAGACCGAAACCTTAGTTCAAATCAAAGAAAGACTAAAATATCACCGCCTCATTTCAGCCTTCTAAAGTTTACAACATATCCTTTAGTAGTGTGAGCAACTAACCCAGAGCAATCGCATCCGTTGCCTGTCTGCAGGCATCCTCTGAAGCGTTGGCGTGTACCACAAGCACCACAAGTATCTGAACACTCTGTCCAGCTTTCCCACTGGTTCCATTGCGTTCCTACACAGTTTTGGAGAATTGTCGTTGTCTGAAATCAACAATCACTGTCCATTTCTTGGGCTTACAAACAGTGAACTCCTAAAAAAACTCCAAACCTTGCTCTATGGAAATTCGGCTGGTATTGCTCCGCTGAATATTTGGAACGTCCATTTGTATGTGCTGATGCAAATGGGAGAGTAATTTATCGATGTTAACACGATAAGCGTTTTCCTGCACAGCATAGATTACACAAATGCCTAGGCAAATGTTGAGAAGCGCGATGATATAAATGTTTTCCTGTTCCGTTTGCATAAAACCTCAATAAATCAAACATCTAATGATACGTCCGTTTTCCAAACTGAACGAATTGTACTAGGCAACATCTGGAATATGAAGAAGACGAATTCGATCAGAAAAAATCAAGCAGCAAACCAGTTATCGCTTGCTAATTAGACCTAGTAAGAAAGTTCACCATACTCAAAAGGCTCATCGAGGCGAAGCTTTTCTAAAGGTTCCTCACGAACAAATTCAAAAAAAAAAAAAAAAAAAACTCACAGATTGAGTTGTTGTGACTTGAGCGGTAGTTGTCGTTTCCACTGAAGTTGCGATATCCGCTGCTGCTGAAATTGTTGAAAGTATAGCACTAATTGGTTACAGCAATTACGGTTAAGTTTTTCTAGTAGTAGTAATATGCAGAAAAATGGGATTATAAAACGAAGAAAACGTCGAAATACTATGGATGCTTTTTCCGATTGTTTTTCGGGTGAAACTTTATATATCTTTTCAGGGTTTTTTGTTTGCTTTTTTAGTAAAAGGGAGCTTCCAAAAGGTGACGATGATCCATAAATGTGCGAAGAAACAGCCATGAGAGGGAGAAAACAGCATTGATAACGTATGAGATGAAACAGAACAAAAAGTTTTCAAAGGATCGAAAGAGCGGAAAACATATAATGAGGTTCAGAGTACCTGATAATACATAATGAAGCAAAATACATCAAAATACTCAAAAGGCACTGATGGATAGATGTGAAGATGCACGAGCAGAAAATTACCACAATTCCTCCCTACCATAGAAATTTCAAATATTGATGAAGATAAAAGAATAAAAGATTTATATGCGTTCACAGTTGAAAATATAAAGAAACGAGTAACCTTCAGCAGCACAAAGTATTCCCGGTACGACTGTTCCATTCGTTGTTTGCCACTCACTTGCGTTATTACATTCGAGTGTTACATTCGCCAATCCATCTCCACTTGCTAGGGTGCCATTCGCCATTGAGAGAATCATTGTGAATAGTGTCGACTGAAATTTTGGTCTATTTATCGGACCTATAGCTCGGTTTCAAATGCCACAAAAATTATGGAATTGGAACTCAAAATGTTTAATCTACTTCAACCTGACATACTCATTTTGTATTCTTCTATGCCAATCATCTGTAAAAAGCAGTATGCAATTCGCGATCGTTTTATTGCCGCACTTGGTAGAGTAACACCGGAAATAGGTTCTTCAATTAAGGATTCTTGAATTCAACAGAAATACCAGCCAACATAAGCGTCGAATAATACCTGACTGTAGCATTCCCATGCAGTTTAAAGCTCTATTTAAAGATTACCTACTACCTGAAAGTAAAACGCCAGCGACAAACATACTATTGCAAATAGGCATGATAGGAGGTTTGTCGATCTATACTTTTGTTGGCTGACGATTTTCCATTGAAGCTTCTGATGGGGCATCGAATTTGCGCACGCAACCTATCCGCTTCAAAAGAAGACGTGAAGATGAGCAACGGTTAAGCGCAATGGCTGAACTACAAAACCAGTTATGGACTAATCCCTCATGCGTAATTTTTTTGCCGCCTATTCCGTTTAATTCTGTCTGAAATGTGAGCCGGTGATCGAAATGTTTGACAGTGAAATCAACTCAAATGATGAAAAATGCGATCATATGCTTACCACATCGTTCGTACAAAATATTTCGATAAGTGTGCAGCCACCAATTTCTTCTACATCCATTATAACGTTCCCTTGCTTGAATCCTATCATAGTGATAACTCCAATTGTTGGCATCGCACATCCTGCACAACTACCTGCAAATTATATTCATTAGTCACCTTTTAAAAAGGAATTCGTTGTTCAGGCTATGCTTTAAACTATAAACGGAATAACGAGAACATCATGTCCATATGGGCATAAAATTTTGACGAAGATCAACATTTCAGTAGCACTAGTGAGCGAATAACCAGTCTCGTAATCCGGAAGGTAAAAATTTCCGGCTATAATCTGGAAAGTAAAAACGAACATATTTAAATTTATTGGAATCAATTCATTTCAATAATGAACAGCGACGTACAAGTTTTGAGATCAGTCAGAAGCATTCAAAAATACCTTTCACCTTTTGAAGGCATTGCAAAGAAAACGAGGACATTGAAATTTCTAAAGTCAGCAACTTCCGAATATTGGGTCAAACTTCATTTGAAGGGGCTTTACTATGGTATCTTCACCTAATCACTGATAATTAATTCTACAAAAATAGAAAGAATATAAATGCCCAATAAATATGAAAAGATTTACCAGTATCAGGAAGCGTTGTTCTTGTAGGCGATGAGAGTGTTGACGGCACTGAAATGAGCAACAACTTCCATGCATACTTACAGAATAAAATACAAAATGTTTTGTGAAAGTTCGTAAAATAAGTTTCTAACATATTACTAGAGGATGGCATCACTGCAGACATTGATACGCTAGTTTAGACCAATTGTTCTAACATAACTCCACAACTGACAATTATATGTTCTGCCATCGATTTCATATTGTTCAAGGCGGAAGCAAATAAAAGTGACTTCATAGTCCAAACTACAGTAATTTTAAACTTATGGGAGATGAAGTGGAATGATTGAAGAACGGATATGTGTGCTTGTTGAAATATCGCAAAGGTTGAGCATGTCGATTCTTCAAATACATCCATCACACCGAATATAGAATGAACTATAGAGTGAACTTACATGGAGAAGTGGTGACGTTCACCGCCGCTGAAATAAACACAATGAACATCTGGGAATATTCATTTTGTAAAATGAGTAGGAAAAGCATAAAATATGAGCAGAAAAGGCTACAGGAAGTATTGTTGATAGGAAAAGAACATTGTTGCAACATTTCTTTGTCACTTACAAATGTGAAGTGTAATCCTAGAAACCAGACTTACACCAGGTTTTCAAGAATACCGCTAATTAAGGCAACGAGAGCATGGAAAAAGACTGTCGCAACCTATGGCATAAACGCCTTACTTCGAAAGCAATCACGCTTTCTTATCTTTTCATGAATCACTGAGTATGCAAGAAGTGCTGACCTGTCAAAGCACATGTCACGGAGGTGACATTTTCAGCGATTCCATCCATTGACCAAGTCCTCTTTGCGGTACACATCAACAATAATGATATTTTGCCCAAACCACTGACCACTACATCTTGAAAATCGCCATTAAAACTGACCATCGCCTCATCTGTAGCCTGCAATTATGACCTTCCGTTAATATCATGTTATGATGGACAGCTGTGCCGAGTGCGACGCTATTGTGCATCCTTTAATATTTCATTGCACACCGTTATGCGAAGAGGCATCACATCTTTTTGTATCCTATATTTGTGCTTCCATCGTATCACAGCTCTAATGTTCTTATATAGCACACTGATAAATGCTGAGATTTGCAGAAATGAATTTTGATCGTTGAAGATACTTGGTAAATATATGAAACAATTTGTTAAGAGGTTACTGGTAAGTTCAGAGAAACTCTGACATTCTTGGTAAGTAGGCTTTATTGAGGAAGCCATCAATCACTGTCACCAGTACTCGCTATCAATCATATTGTTGCTAAAGCTGCTTTGTAAAAGTGCCCTGTTGCGTTTTCTTGTCTTCGAAAAGATAACAGCATGTGCATAATGTCTTACGTATGTGTGTGTCCATGTGTGTATGGATGGGTCTGCGTGCCTGTATGCGTACACATATGCCAATCGGTCTGTCCTTTAGTTCCAACTCTGCACTCACTTGAACTACTGCTAGGAAATTCATCATAAGTTGATATCCTCTACTATGCTTCACATTGATCCCTCAATTCCAAAAGAATTTTAGACCTTTATAAAGCAAATGCAGGAAGGGGGGAGGGGGGGGTGGAGGCGAAGGGGGGTGGAGGCGAGGGGGGTGGAGGCGAGGAGGAGAGGAGGGAAAACTCGCACGACAAATAG
Organism: Baylisascaris schroederi; assembly: GCA_006503575.1. NCBI lineage: Eukaryota > Metazoa > Nematoda > Chromadorea > Rhabditida > Ascarididae > Baylisascaris > Baylisascaris schroederi. The sequence goes on from QEWY01001466.1 coordinate 34,674, forward strand.
CACAATATGGACTCCTCCCTCCCACTTACTCGGTTAATCAGTTTCACAAGCTAACAAAAATATAAAACTATGTAAGGAAACGCTTGATGAAACCAATATGAACGAATAAGAACGCACATGGCCAGAGCAAAACACTTGAGCGTCTCGACAGCCATCTGCCCCATAGAAGTGCTGAATAGCCAGATTGCCATTGGTCTCGGTCATCACCGTGTTTGGAATGGCGAGTGGTTTGAGATTTGGACACATTCGGCACGACGCTAAAAAGTTGTGCTGCATATTTTTCACTCTCGAGAGTTGAGTTGAGGCCACCAACTATAGGCAAAAAAAAAGTATCGCCGAAGCAAGCAATCTCAAAATACCGACCACAATCGACGGCGAAAATTGCTCACCTACAGGAAGCAGTCACACAAAGTATTACGAAAACGAGATGGGGGAGGGATGGTGGAGGGTGGATGTATGTGAATGAGCAACTCAAACTAAACAAACATTTTCTCAAGGGAAGTGAACTTGTATTTGTCGATGTCACGATATGCGCACTACTCAAATATGAAAGACTTTCAAACTCAATCGGGGTTAAGATTCCATTAACAGAGAAAATGCTTTCACATTCACGCGGATTAGCGATAGGATATTTGCATATGAAGGAACCTTTAAAGTGAATAAATCGATAAAGTGATTGGAAGGATGCTGAGTGAAGGAAGACATGAGTTAACTACCGAAAGATTGTAAAGATTATATATAAATAGTAGAATAGTGAAGCCACGATGAACGACACATTCATACTGCCCAACTCAACGAACGAACAGATGCAACAATGTGCGCGAAAGACGTGCGAGATGGAAAGACACATGCGAATGAAACATGAGGCCGCCCGCTTTGCAGTTCGCCTTTCTTCAAGGGTGGCTTGAGGCATGCAGCGAGGCATATTGACCTATAGCGACATTGTGAAAGTCATTCGATGCATCATTTCGCAACAAACGTTTCGCAATAAACTAACAAGCGTATTTGACACCATTGACATGTATGTCGTTGTGTGCAAATATTCACCCAAGCGGTGGGAAGAATTGCAACTTGATAGATGAAGTTGTGTTTTCCTTCATTCTTCACCGCCGGGTAGCTGCCTCGCCCCTGTCGCCAGATTTTTCGAGTTTCTTTTGCTTAGGAAATATACATATGACACGGCCTCACGTTTCTAGCTTATCTGGTAGTGTAATCTACTATTTAATGTCACATAGAAATAGCAGGCACACGGAAAAGCGTGACCATGCAAAGCTATGAAGGCGTTTATTAAACATGAAATGAGAATACCGTTTAGATCGATCGTTGTTGTCGTCGGCATTGAGGTCGTTATCTGAGGAACTGTTGTTGAATGTTCCACTAAAAATCGTCTATGTATTTTAAACAGTGAGTAGAAAAAGAATCACAGAAGGTAGCACTATATACTCTTTTCTGATCGCCTAATTCAACAATAATAGGCAAAATGTATTCAACAGCAAATAATAAAAATGCAAAATGATGCATGCGATCATGATTTGATTAATACGATTGCTCAAAAAAAACTTTCTACAAAAGTTTTTTTTTCCTCCTCATCGATGTCAACTGCTCGATAACTTCTTCAATTCTTCCAATGATTTCCTTTAAACTTAATGAATAAATGTGAGTTTAGTGCATAGGAAATTACTTTAGTGGGTAAGTCAAGTTTCCGTTGTTCTGGAGTTAAAACTACCGGCAATAATGCAGTTTTATGAAGCAAATATTAAAGAGTATGGGAACACTTCTAATCTTATACGATGAAGTTACTTCCACCCTCTGTATTTCGAAAAGTCGTTTTCTAACACATACTTCATGGAAAGTGGGAGGAGGGGGGGGGGAGGGGGGGGGGGGGGGGGGGGGGGGGGGGAGCGAGAGGAACAAATTGCCCAATTTTCATCCCCCATTTTTTTATGCTGGAGTTCTCCCACATCGCTTGATCCTCTTTGCCAAATCTTTTTTTTTTTTCTCTGGAATTCACCTTCATTAATTTGCTTAAACGAAACTTTTATTAAAAATAAAAATTATCTCCTTGCTGCAGAATGTTTCTATTCCTAGTATCATTTTAGTTATATCTCATTTTAGTGTAGCATCTCAAGAGAGAATAATTTTTTGGTTTATCGAATTCTCGTTTTCTTATGTTTCCAACGGCGAAAATGTTTTTACAATCCTATAAAATTCATTCGATCCAGTTTTATTTACTCATCTCTTCCTGATAAGCATGAAAGCCTTTTGATCTAGAACAATAACAATGAGCGCAACCTTTAGCAACGCAAACGACTCCAGGTACGAATATTTCATCGGGAGTCTGCCATTCAGCGCGGTCATCGCATTCGAGAGTGACATTTGCAGTACCATTTCCGACAGCCAGCGTTATATTGGTGATGGATCGAAGTAGCGTGTAACCATCTGGCTACAATAAATATTTTGCATCATTTTCCAGTTTTGTCTATATTCTAGGAAATGTTTCATTGAGCTTATTGTCCTCTCAATGACAACGAGAATAATATATGGGCAGTAGCTGAATTGCCGACGCATCACAGTTTTATAGATAAGATCAATATTTAATTTTTTACATCTGTTGACGCGTCTTTGTACAGAACGGTCTTAAGGACGGTCAGTTGCCATAGCGGTAGAACCTAACCTTTTTTCATGTCCACAAAGCTTGTTGAATGACGCAATCTAGTTTTTCGATAATTTACTTATTAAAAACGATGCCATTAGGAAGAAATTTGTGCAAATTAAAAAAAAAGTGAGGAAGTACGGCGGAGCCTCATACAATTCCATTTATCGCCAATTTTAAGACCCTTCAGATAAGACGTACTATTTACAGCTGTGGTGCGAGCAATAGAACAGTATAGCAGAAGAAGGAGTGGCAAAAAGCTGCAGAAAGGCGGATGAAAAGACAATCAAAATCGGCTCTATTCATGCAAACTGAGAATGCCACAATGGGTCTTATCATTTACAGTGCATCAGTATCAGTCAAGTTAAAGGGTTCCCAACTCATACGTAGAGAAATAAGTAACCTGTGGATTTACACATGTGACATAAATTTGCATACAACAGTTCACGAACACTCGATTCGTTATGATATCTCCATTGATATAGCCTTCCTCATTCGTCGTGCCAACGTTCAGAATCGAGCATTTCGTACAGTTCTCTTAAATCAATAAAATGGTGAATCGATCGTGGTCTTTCGTATCATAAAGGCGGTAAGAAGAAGCTGATACAGAAACATTCAAGACTCGATTCCAGAAATGGACACAACATTGCGGGAATACTTCTTTGATTCTGTGGTCTACTTCAGCAGCACCCTACATTAGACATACACCACTTTGTTGATAGTGACCGAAGTACCTGCACTTCTGCGACGTTGCCATTTATATCCACAAACGTAAGGAAGAAGGGACAACACAATCTCTTAAGTAAGCGAATAAGTCCATGGTAAAATTGTTCCTGCAACCCTCGTACAATTCAAGTTAGATCCGAAACATATATTGGCAATCCTTACGCCTCTTATCTTTACTTTCTCGTCTCCCTCCGTCCCCCATCCCCCTCCCACAATTATTCCCATGGAATCCGCAAGTGCTCGACCACCAAATAGCTACAACGAAATATTTTATAAACAATGGAGGTAACCGAAACCGTTGATGTTTACGCATCATCTTCGGGCATTATAACGGAAATCGGAAGAAAAATTACACAAAACAAAGGCACATAGCAAAAAAAGAACTTCAGAAACCTGGGTGTCATCATAGATCAGTTGTAGATAAATAAAGCAAATATCACTCACAAAGGAAGTGAGACGAGCATGTGGTGGTAGCCAAAGAGAGGTGTTTTGCTATAATAAATCGGCGGTGTTATATGCCTCTCAAAATGCATTTTCAGCAAAATAGGTGCACCTAATTTCCTCTAATACTCTTCTATGATGCCCTTAAAGGCAACTTTTTCCCCATTATGGCATAGGATGGAGCTCATATTCTTTTACATGAATATGATAGCAGCCTTTATAATTTCATGGCTAGCCTTATTAACTCAGCTAGTGGTTCAAGCGAAATAAATGTTCAAGTTCAAAATCAAGTGGAAAATGCACACTTACCATTAAAGGTTACTGTTGTTGCTGTGGATAGAGCGGTTGTTGTTGCTGTAGTTGTTGGAATCGATGTTGTAGTCGTTGCTGAAAGAAGTTTGTGGGAAAGATAAAATCCAACTTTGGTAAGACCGATTTGCCCACTATAGTGACATCTATTATCATTGTTGCGCAATATGGAACAATTTCTGTAGCGATAACTTATATATCAAATAGAACTCGTCTCCCACTATCAAAAAATTTATTCATAGCCAGGAACATCGTTTTACCCACCAAATTGTTCTCGGATCGCTTAACCAATTACTATTTTTCTTAACACAAATGTTTGAAGCAAATTCCCTCAGAATTTCTGCTTTCATCCCAATTTCGGTCGAGTTTTCATTCTCCTTCCTAATATGGCACGAATTCTTCATCTTCTCTTTATGTGCACATGTAGAGGGGATTCTCTTCTCGCATTTACGTAGTGCCACCAAAGAAAATGGTTTCCGATCCGAATACTTTAGTGGAAGTATGTGCTAAACGTCTACTAAATACGAATACTCCTTTAAATTGACCTAGTGGTTCATTCATTCTTTAAATTACATACCTTTAGGTGTTACGCAAAGAATTTGTGTGACTTCTTGTCCACCAAAAATCAGCCACTTAGCACTCTGACTGCATAAGAAGGTGACATTCACAATGCCAACACCAGCAGCCAATGGGAACCCGGTGGAATCGAAAACATCAACTGCAGCATCACTCTGTAAACCAATTAAATAAATGCTCATTGTCCATCGTTTCCTTTTCACATCTCAGCAAACAAATTTGCTGCACGAAGATTTTCGTCCACCCAACAAAAAATTATACATATTTTCAAAGCCGAGAAAATAGGCTAAAAACTCTGCAGATTTCACAGGAAATCGATGTACAAAAAGTATATATTTCAAAGGATTGAGATAAAAACTTCATATTCAATTGGCAGGAAATATTGGTTTATTCCCTATACTCTATCAAATAGCGGATATATCTTTAAAACTTGAGAATAAATAATCACCCTGTCAGATGAGCACGTGAGTAATAAAACATCGCAACCGTTAATCCTCGAGTGATCCATGACAACCATACCATTTGTCATTAGCGATTCCTTCACCCATCCGACAGATAACGAACCACATGTTGTACAACTCGCTGAAATATTCACTATTTGTGACATTCCTAGGTCCGCTTTATTTATTTTTTTCTGCTCATCTTGCATTCTTGAAACCGAGAGTCTGCATTTCGCGTCCTTCAACATCTGGATTGATAATCTCACCAAAGCTTTTTCCTCGTCTTAAGGGACTCAGGACTACAATAGCACCTGTATTACCACACAATACTGATGTTCTTTCATTCATTAGAGTACTGCAGGTAAAAGGAACTGAAAGTTCTGTTGTGTACAACAATTATTCTCGTCCATGCTAAGGTGGAGCTTCTTGGATTTTTTAAAAATATTTGAGACAGCAAAGTTTAGATAGCGTGGCTAAACGGCGCTTATGTCCGATAATTTGATTCAACTAACTGCAGATATAACCAATTCAATTCAGTTCAACTTATGAACGCCAGAAATTCACCCCCCCCCCCCCCAAAAAAAAAGAATAAAAGATCTCACGTGCAGCACTGGTCGTCGATGTCAGGGGTATCGTAGTTGTTGTGATGTCTGTTGTCGTGTTTTCGGCCACTAAATTTTACTCCAATTAGTTTTGAAGGACAATTCTTGGATGCTTAGTTGTATAATACAGCATATCTACCAACGTGAAAACGACGCATCAACATGAAGGAATGACTGCTATGCGCATATATAATTAACACCCTATGTTAAGACCAACTTTGCTTTGCCTCAAACTTAAATGATAATCTATGTTTGGCTATCGTTTCAGTGATAAAAACTGCCTGACTTATTATCATTTAGACATCAATTGCTCAGTGATGAATGAAATCAATGACTCCATAAGTGGGCTAAGTAACTTAAAAAATTCACTTGAATGGACTTACTGCCAGAATTGAGTGGGAATTTATGGCTCCGTTTGAAAGAATTTTCTTTTTTCGAGTGGCACACCTCTTTGTTGCCACAAACTGAAACAACTGTATCCATCTCTTGCTCTCCGCCTTGCCTCTTTTTTGTGTGTACACGTATATATGTATATATACACATATATATATGTATATATATAATTTTTTTGTAGATCTAACTGGACAACCATCAAGCTATTGCAATAAAGATTCTTTAAACGATGGCCCCGAAAGCCTTATCTCATCAAATTGTTCCAATTGCTAGTGGTAACAGAATAGGTGAGAAGTATAAAGTGAGGAGTGGGGGAGAGGCATTGTTAATGTCACTTGGTAACGGACCATATAGGGACTCCAATAGTTAGAAGCCTTACGATTATGGAGTCTGATAGTTAGGCATATGCATAGTACAAGGCCCACAAATTGTAATAACAGCTTGAAATTTTTGCTATTCGTTCATCTATGACCGCGTTTATTTTTATTTTTTCAGTTCCATCCACCGGCATATTCGTCATCTCAAGTGATTCAGTTGTTCACTTATATACATACAGCAATCAATTTAACCCTCAATGCAAATCAAGGTTATTTGCAATTCACATCCTATATTGCAATACGCTTTGCAAAAGGTAAAAAAAAAACTTACGAAGAACGATGCATGAAACGTTCAAGGCGTCGAATGTTTCGTTTGCGTATGTCCATTGTGTTTGTGCGTTGCATTGTAGGGTCATTTGTACAGTACCGGATGCAATCGCAAACGGATTTGATAGGTTGCCGTTGAAAATAACTGCCACTCGTTCGTTACTCTTAATTTTACTCCATTACTTTATTTATTAACCTGCTTTATATTATGGATCTGGTGACAAAGTTTTAGGTCATATTTGTTGCAATAGAGTCACTAGATGGCGAGAGAAAATGACATAACGAGGGGCTACATTGTTTTATCCTTTTTGGGTGCGTCACGATCACACTGTAGAGAGTTTGTCTTCTCAATTACAATTCATATTGTGTTTTCCTTGGGAATTATCTCTTTTTCATTTCTCAGTGTATTACCTGTGAATAAAAATTCGGTTTGATGAGAGCAGAACTTTGATCTAGACTAGGCTGGCAAGTTAGTTCAAGGGTGAACCCGTTGAGGGGAGGGGAGGGGAGGGGAGGGGAGGGGAGACAGACGGTATCTGATGCTGTGCATATAGGACCTCCTATATTTCACTTCTCTATCTAAGATATGGTCTCGAAAATTGGTAAAATCAGTTAGCGGAACTGAGAGCAACGGTTGACCAACCGTTTCGGAGGCGCATTGAACATAAACATTCCTGCATCCAGTTTCTCCCGTATAATGATCAAGTAGAAGTTTTCCATCCTTAGCCTCGGCGGTCACGAAATATACTGGCGTGAGGATAGGACAGATAGTACATGGTGCTGAAATACAAGCTCTAGCTTCAATCCATTTTCCATCTACAACTTCATTTTGTGTGCGCATCATGAATACAGTTATATGAAGCAATAGCAAGTTTTCTTTTCGTATCATCTCAGCACCTGATAGACTTTCGCTAAATTTAAATATCACAGGTGGGGAGAAGGTTAGGAGATGAGAGATATAACACACCTTAATCTTCTACTCCAATTTTATTTTAAAGAAAATATGGACGAGGTTTTTGCAGTCAAACTTTACCATGATGAGACAATCAGTGAAAGATGCAGACTGGATAGAGAAAGGCTTTTGCATCGCAGAATTTTTCAGGCATTTTTGAACTATAAAATCAATGGCACATGAAATTAGAAGAATTGTAGAGTAATAAGGGTGGTGTACATCATGTTCTTTAGCAGAAGTATATCATAAAATACTTCTCAAGTCTCTTGATGAGTAAGCCTTAACAAATGTTTCCCAGGCTTTCTCCTCAGAACCCCTTTCTCAGATCCTGCCCTGGCCAAGCCTTCAAAAATAAATACTGGCTTTATAGCACTGGTTCGATATGGCTGCCTCCCTCCTTCCTTGATCCTTCCATAAACTGCCTTTTCCGTATCATCGTCCACACAATTCTTATCATTGCCTCCTCATGAAATGTTTTGAGCGATAGCCAAAAAAGAAAGCAACCTACATCCTGGAGGTGCTGTAGGAGGCGCTGTTATGGGCATCATAGTGTTGGTTGCAGGAAGCGGCGTCGTCGATGCGGTGACGTCTATTGTAGACGGTTGTGTCGCCGGCATCGTTTCGTTGGCTGTAGGAAGTGAGGTCATCGACACCGTGGTGTCGTTTAACGGAGGCGCTGTCGTCGGCGTCGTAACGTCAGCTGTAACAGATGGCATCGTCGGTACCGTGGCGTTGTCTGAGGGTAGTGCTGTCGTCGGCACCGTGACGTCAGCTGTGATAGGTGCTGTCGCTGGCACGGTGACGTTGTCTGAGGGTAGTGACGTCGGCATCGTGACATTGCTTGAAGGAGGTACCATCGTCGGCATCGTAACGTTAGCTGTAATAAGTGATGTCGTCGGCACCGTGACGTTGCTTGAAGAAGGAGCTGTAGTCGGCACCGTGACGTTGCTTGAAGGAGCAGCTGTCATCGGCATCGTAACGTTAGCTGCGGGAGACGATGTTGCCGATAGTGTAACGTTGCTTGAAGTGGGTGCTGTCATCGATACCGTAACGTTATCTGAAGGAAGTGGTGTCGTCGGCACCGTAATATTGCCTGAAAGAATTGACCTCATGCAACATGATTTCCTTTCTGCGTGCACTCTTGCAGAGTTGCATCTATGAGGCGCGTCGCAATGGTCATCTCAGTTTGGCAACTACAGAGATAAGACAACAAATTTTAGAGGGCACGTTGTGCATTGTGAGGGAATTGGCCTTCTGATAGCCTCTTTTTAGCTTCGAAAAAAATGATAAGCATCTAAATGAGCCCAAAAATGTGCAAATATTTCATATGCGATCAAGCTCTTATTATGCACTTATGTGATCACAAAAAGTGACCTTTGTATGAAAGTTGCATCGTGGTCATTAGTGTGCGATTCCACATGGTCCACTTTATGTGTAAACTTTGGTTGCTAAAGTTGGTTTGTAGAGTGAAGTGAAAAAACGCATGTCATACCTGCTTCCAAACATATCTCTCCACTTTGTTTTGCCATTCACTTTATAAAGAGGGACTGATCTGAATGTTGGTACATATAAGTACAGTGCCTCCAGTTTGTGGGTTTAAAAAAAGCAGACGTATAGATACGTACAGAGTGTGTTTCAAACACCAACCAAAAGATTAATAATGCGCTTGTCGAATCGTGATGCCGGGTATAATGAACCCGACCCCCCCCCGCGTAAGAAAAAATCGCCCTTCCCCTAGTTTGCAGGCAAACAAATTTGCATTGAAAATTTTTGCGTTCTAAACTGATGGTGTGTTCCGTACAAAAAAGTATTAGAACTTCCACAAACGCGATTCTATATTAACATGGTTTATATCTACCAGTGGATTTCAGTAGCCATATTGCCAATTGGAATCAATGCAGTACTTTTGAAGTATAGGAATGGCTTATACTCCCGATCTTCTTCCAGTGTTCATAGTTCTTGCTGGTATAAAAAAACGCACATATAGAAGAAGAGGCTATAGACTGGCAAGAAAAGGATCATACAAAAACGTTGAGATATTCCCTAAGTTGAAATCAATACGGCTATTAAGATCCACCATTAAGCCTTTCAACAAAAAAACTGTATCGAATGCATATATACTTATACCTAAATAATGTTGCAATTATATGGTAATTAGATTTAGTGTATTGCAGCTCGACATTTGCACAAATAAAATGCTTTTAATATTTTTATTGAATATTACCTATGCACTCAATGATGCACAATTTTGCGACTCTGAAGTAAATAATGCATTTATACAATCGTAAAAGAAACGCATCGAGAGACGTATATAAGATTAAGGATGCAACGGATATCAATGACCAATAAAAGTGACCGACCTGAAATTATTGTTGTTGTTGTTGTATCTGCCTGAAAAATATGCGATACAAGAAATAATTTAAAAAACTATAGTTATAAAAGTAACAATTCGATTGCAATCCACATTGCGTGATGTATTTGGCACTTTTTTCAACCAATAAAATCACCTTTATTTCAGCGAATAATAAAAGTTGTTCAACGAGAGAATAGCTCTCAGCAATTTGCAATCTATAAGCCGAGCAAAATATGAATGAAACAATCGCCGATATATGGGAAGAATCGAATGAGCTTTCAAGTAATGGTCGAAAAAAGCAAACGGTAATACCCTCCAATAAGAAACCATACAAATCTACCAGTCAGTAATCCTTCTAGGTATTAGACAATAATTATATTCAGAATTAAACAAATGAAATCTCTAACCTCTATAGAAGAAGTAGTTTGTGCTTTACATTCCTCTAATTGCGTATATGTACCTCTAAAATAAAAACTCTATTGAAACATTCGAAAAACGCAAAACAAATTTAGAAACAAATCGAAATCTTTAATTTTCTTCTTTGCAATAATACTTGGAGATGGCATAAATAATGTTTATTATCATAATTGCATTCATATTCAATGCAATTTTTCAAATGGTATCCTCTCAGAAGGCTTTTACTTTTCGGTGTTTTTTTCCTATTGAAACCGATTGCGAATTATAATTCTAAAAGAACTGTGACATATCTAAAACGAATCGAACTATTAGAAAACAAGTAGAAAAGTATATTAGAGAAGAGTGATGTGATGTGTTTCAAGGTTCCACTCATCTATTTCGGCTAAGCAACTTCTTACCAGAACAGACTACCTGTTCAGTATGATGCAATCACGACCAATAAAATTTCATCTTGACCACCTCTTCAAGTATGATAAGGAATTTATCCACATTTCAACAGATTCAATTAAAAAGTTAAAAACTCAATGCGTTGAAGGTTTATTTTCGAGGAAAAATTCTAAGTTCAATAAAAGAAGCCATCTAATTTTATCGAAAAGCCAAAAAATCACAAGCGCATTGCGTTTCATGAATCACATTGTGCATAGGTGTAAGCCGAAAACGACCAATGAAAACGATTTGAGTGCTTACAGGCAAGTATATTCCGAGACCATTACACAATCCGGTGGTTGTTTCATGCAATATCTGAAAGTAATTTGCGATTGAAATCACAAAAAGCAAAAAATAAAAAAATAAAAAATATTCAACTATAATTGAGCTGGTTAGAGTACAAGGGAGGGAAGTGTGTGGCCGAAATTTGCATACGCCAAAGGTTAAAGGAGTATCGCTCCGTCTTTTGCATAAGGCAGGATTGAACGACGATGTATATTAATTTAGAAGCATCAGCTAGTTTTTGATGAATACTCTTTTACCTTAATGGTATGTGCAACGCTATTGAATTATTGGTTGTTGTATGCAAATCCATATGCCATACTCCTCTCTGAGTCAGTTGCTTACACCCCTCGGAGTCAATTGAAGCTATCCCGCAATTGATACAATAAAATTGCGACTGTAGAAGATATACTGCTTTCTTGCATTCTATCCTCATTCAATGCAGCATTAGCATGCGATAATCAATAGTCGTCTACAAGTCTTGCGAATTTTTGAACGAATATTTCAAATAGCAGTTAAGAATCTACTATTGCAGCTATATTCCAGATGAATTATCCCATATACGATTGCGAATTGTGGTGTAGAATAAGGGTTAAAGAGTTATAAGTAACTGCAGGCAAGCAAAGCAACGGTTATGAGAAGGCATCATGGGAGCGCTAAATAACTCTAAAACCTATCGAACTTTTCTTTTCAAACAACTCAACACTAACTGCTAAGCATTTTCAACATATTTCAATAGTAAAATTTATATACTATTTACTATACATAAATTCAATTTCAAATTTCCACTCGTATTTATGAATCAAATTAAGTGACATTTTTTGTTTTTCAACTAACATTTTTTAAAGATTTGACTATATTGAATTTTTATATGAAATTTAATCGGTGGCTCAGCTTGCAAAAGAAATCAACTTTCAAGGAGTAGCGCCCAACAATTCGAAATTCTTTAATATTCCAAAAAAAAAGAAAAGCAGCAGTTAAAAAAAATCTTATTTCTGAGGTTCAATAAATAATTGAGAATAATTCACGAAATAACAGCAACAACAAAAACGCAAAGACAATATCGGCCACAACCATTATCCCCGTTTTCTCTTGTAATTGATTCCACTCGTAATTCACTAATAAGCCGAAATATTTCGCAGATTAATTTTTTTATTAATATATTGTGATTTGCTAAACATCTACTAAGCAAGCAAAGGAAATTGATTACAAAAAATTTAATTACAAGAAAAAGTACTTGAATACCTATGATGGAACGCCAAAGAATTTGATTAAATTCAAGTAAAAAATTGAACGGTTCAAAAAAAAAAACGCAATAAATAAAAACGATAATAGCTCAATAGAGATTAGTAAATAACCTTTTTCTCCATTTAAAATTTAGCACACTCGCTGAACCAACGGGACATGCTCCCCATGCACCCCATTCACCCCAGATACCACTATCTGAGCAATTTTCTTGTTCCATAGAGAGTTGAATCGACCAACAACATAGAAGCAATACTCTGAAGTAGACAGTCCACATTTCTTGTTTTGTAGCGATCGAAGGGTTTATTCGAAATATGTGCAGAAATTGAATATAAATCTGCAAATGTGCAAAAAAATTGTCTTATAGCGTTAGTCATCAAGAGAAAAATTTTGCGATCGGCTCCGATTTTGGGAGTCTTCGAATTACGCGTTCCCTCGAAAACATACACGAAGTTAAAGAATCAACCCCTGAATTTCAAGCATATGCGAATCCCATCCGATTGCCACAAAGAATTAAGGGCTCACGGTTTTCGCGGCACTGATAGCAATCATACTATCACAGGTTCTAGCTGTAATTTAGGTAGCAGGTTTGTTCTCAACCGGTTTCCTTGAGAATCCCCCGAACTTTGCACCCCCTTGTATTTTCGAAAGGTCGGTTGTGTTCACAAATTCGGTGATCGCAAAAATAAAAGCCCAAGAGCCTCGTGAGGGATTATCGCCAAATTCCTTCGACTTTCGAAGTCCGGAATTCTAAACGACAACACTGCTCAAACATCATTTGCAATACTCACGGCAATATGCAACATCAGCCATTCAGTATGTAATATAGATTCACATTTGTCATAAGCCAAACACTATCCTCGGGTACGGTAGTGGTGCGAACACAGTGTTCACGGTTCGCAACCAGGGTGGCATGGCTCTAAGCAAGGGTGCCCATCATTGCCATACAGATCAATACATTCTGATCTAGTCAAGATTTAACTACTCCTATGATGTATTTTTTAGTACGCTCCACTTTCAACCAGGCTTACGCTTAGCATATTCAATCCAGAAGATCCTTCCTTATTAAGGAAACCAACTTCGCCGATGATGGGAGTTGTTGACACCGTATAATTTAACCGATATGCTCAGATAGAATAAATTATGCCAAGAAATTCAAAACGCGATATTTGCCCTTAATGCTGAAATTGGGAAGCAAATTACCCGAAAATTTGAGCACTAGATTATATTATCGAATGGCAAGCAAAGTTGGCAGCAACGAATATCGACTAGATGATAATTCTAGAACGACCACGTTGACTACACGACAGTTGCACTCATTCTCCAATGTTTCTTTATTTCTTCCCGTAAATTACCCGCACTTCACATCACATATACTTCATGTCATGCCACGTAATACCCACGCACATATGTGCGCACTTCTATCAAAATCAATATTGAAACCACATTTAGGCATCCATGCACTTAACTAAATTCATTTGCAACTAGGAGGTTGCCGCACAAAATTCCACATTTTTTTCCGTAAAGAACAACGGAAGCAATTTCGGCATTGTTATGTTGTGAATGGAAGCTGACCATCCGTTTGTAGAATCAGCAATCGCCCATCCTATCAACAAAAAAAAGAGTCGCAACAGAGGTTTGAGAGCTGTCAAACCTATAAAACTCATTTGTGCTAGAAGTAAGCTGCTCGAAGGAGGCATTGTAATCTTTTAACGACTGCAATTTTTTGCTTCATTATCAATACTTACTCTTTAGCAGATGTAACTCAATCGAACGACAATGTAAACGATTGCGGTAAATTTGAAGTGTGTCTATGCTTCTCTTTCGAGAAACGTGACCACATTGGCGATAGATATATTAAGCAGTCATTTGACTAACATAGTTGATGCTTATTGAAAATAAACTTCATTAAGCTCAATATTCGCGATAAAACAACAATCTCAACACTTCAACAATACTAATCTATAGGCACTTTTGTTCCCATCTCACCACAAAAAGTAATTACTCAAACACGCGAGGACATTTTATTAGGCGCTCGAACAATGCAGCCTTAAGAAAAGTGATCACTAATAAAAGCCTTGAACCGAAAGATTATCTTTGGATGTCACTATTGATAACAGTTATTGATCATCTTCGTATTGATTTATTGATTTCATCATAGTGACGTCATGACTTATCAGCATGATAGGCATGATTTATACGTTATCACTAGCATTTCATTGATAAGTTGTAGAATTAGAATTACTAAACTATATTGACATTGATTGTTTTATTTTTACTACTGAAACAATCATAAACAAAAATATTCGTTGTTGCATTAATTAGTCTGAAGGACATTTCATTTATATTAAATAATAAAAAGTACTTAATTTAATATAATTTCGCCGCATAATTCATATAAATCTGAAATAATTGAAGTTTTATAAATACTTAATAGAATTGAATCTAGCAATCGAATATTTGCGGTTTCAGATTTGTTTTCTAAAAAGAGCATTCCAAGAAAACGTTTTCGAATTACAAAGAAATTCATTTGCCGCTAAAAGGATATCGCAAAACAATTTGCAAGAAATTTTCTATGGAACGCTTAACAATCAGTAAATTAGATAGTGTCAACTATTTCTTCGCCTTCTTAGCTATCTGCTTTATCAGTAATTATGGTATTGTAATTTTTCTATTAAAATCTATTTGAATAAGTGCAATTTAATCATATTTAATAAATACATTAAACACCATTTTTACTGAAAATTCTAGAAAATTGAATTCCATTCAAAATTGCTCTCTAAACTAATCAAAAAATTATTTCTTTATTGCTCTCTAATCGATTCGAATTTTATATTCGCCAATATTCAACAATTCAACGTTAATTAGGCATCATGAAACAATTCATGACAAACATTTAAAAAACTGCATGGAATGTGAAAATATCATGTGCAATTATTTGCGAGAATGCTTCGTTCAATTAACGACAAACATATAGAATTGATCCTATTAGGGTCGAATTATGAAACATTTTCGATCCTCTCAGGTAAATGCAAACCTCTGAGGTAAATTCAGCAGGTTGGATGTAGGAGTGTAGTACGACTATTGAATTGTCGTTTCCATATCGTATGGAATGTAGAGCAATGCGAATGAATGTTTGTAGAAAATAATAAAAAAACGATCATGGTATTCGACCGGCTGGCACGAAATGTGTATCTTCTATTTCGGTTAACACAGTCAATTGGTTGCATAACAAATAGGACACAGCTAATAGTATACTCTTTTTTTAAAATTTAAAATGATTGGCTGTAAAAAATTGCTAACGAAAAAAAAAAGTCATTTTCGTATCATATTCGGAATACGGCAATGCAAAGTTGATAAGGAAACTCGATGGGAGTATATCACAAACTCATGACAACATGACAAATGATAGAGGTTTGTTTATGTATTGCTATCCAATGGCGTTGTTGCTAGCGGGATTTGCCTTGTCACGGAGTGGAGCCTTCGGTATTGGTCTTACGAAGTAGGTAAGATCAAATACCATTCAGATGAAGTTATTATTCGATTGGAGACATTGTTGCTTCCGCATCTCTAAGATGCCATGGCAAGAGGAGAACGACAGCTAGGCATTATTCAAGAAATGAAGGGAGATGGATTCCCCCCCCCCCCTCCACCTCCATCTCCGTTAACTTCGATCTCCCTTATCTAATTTTGTGTAAATTTTTACGTATGTTAAGAATTGAAATAAGTTAGACGACGGATTGAGAAGGAATCGTTTTAGCTTTTAATGGGAGTGCTTGGCGACTCCGGGTTCAGATAGCGGAAGCAACGACTGCAAAAAGATGTAGGTCCTAGTTCCCATCGGAAATACTCCCATAATTACGGATGGAGCGCCCAACAAAATTACCGATGATAATTCCAATATTTGTATGCATTTCATAATGATTTAAAAAGTAGATAAACTATGGGAAATATTGCTTCAAACGACTAAATTCAATAAACTTTCGCTTTGAATGTTTCGATGCAAAATTTTAATCATTGCATTATTCAAAAAAAAATAAAATAAATCTTATTGAGTGAAAAGAAGCATTCGCATGAGAATAAAAACGAAAATAAAATATACTAAGCAAACTCTTATGGAGCATAATATGATGAATAGATGAAACTCTTAAAGTTTATCGGAAATAACCGATAGCCAAAATAATCTCGGATGGTTGAATCGGAGTTCGAAATCCTCGAAAACGAACACTCCACGAAGGGAGAGCGTTGTCATGGTGCATATATTGTTCAATAAATTGCTCTAGGATTATCAACGATTAGTCGATTGTTGCATTATACATCTAGCATGTTTATTAGTATCGTTTTTGCTGACTAATATAAGTGATATGTTATCATCTTTATCACTAAATAAACAATGTTCAAGCTATAAGCCAAAATCGAATAAAATTCACATCAAAGCGAATAATTAGCAGAAAAGAAAATTCATAAATAAGGCTGGAAATATGCCTATCGAATTAGATTTGTTTTCAATAATTTTAAAAGCTTTATTGAATGCTAGAAAAACTATATATTTTTAAAGAGTTCTATAAAACATTTAGCGCTAAAATTTGTTTTCCATGAAAGATGAAAGAGACGTCGATTTGAAAGGATTCAGAATTGAACGCTCAAGCAAGCAAATATTAGCAGTAACTCTTCTACGAGATGAAACTATTGTTTAAGCGTTCACATCGAATAGCACTAATATAATTGTCACGCAAGTATGCATTCATTACATAATATGGGATTTAAAATCCAATCAATTACAAAACAATTAGGTAGTAGTAATGAAGTTTGGGCATTTTGTGAACGGTAATGATTAGATATAACTTTTGAAATAGGAGCATTCATATAATTTCTTACTCATTCAGAAGTATATTTCTTGATTACAATTTTCAATTGGAAAATGGCATACGATATAAGACAATCTAATGACACAAAAGGTCTATTCCATTTCAGTTTTTAGCATCGACTTTTTCACTCACATCGAGAAAATGAAAATTCACCAAGGCAGTTGGGTCAATAGGCCTGTTCTTTGTTTTCTTATCTTTTCTTTCTGCTGCAGTTGAGTCGATGCTCTTAGATGCCGCTTAAAGCAGCCAGTAAATTTTATAGCAGCTCAGACTGGATTTTGTTATACACCTTTGAGAGGTTTGAAGCGAATAAGAGCAGACGATCGCAAAAGCGAGAGAAAGCAACTGGGGTAGTCGTGTAGTGCATTTAGCAACAAAGGGAAATCAACTAAAACACGTGCATCACCATGAAAACACCTCAGTGATCATTCATATACATGCCTATTCTTTTCATTTTCTTGCTCACTATTCGCTAGCTGTTATATCAAATTTTCTATTATTCCCTGTTACATAACCGAACGTGGCAGTTGAGATCCCAACACGTGCTAAAAGATTGGTCATCGATAAATTTTTGCTCATTATTCAAGTTATCCTATATGTATCAACACTGTTACTTACACTTCAGTTACAGTAGTCATTACCGTAGTCAGAATATAGAAAAGAGATTTTATAAATTCATAAACTTCAAATATGTTCTTTTATCGAGCATTTTGGAACTTAAGTTTTACTTCTTCCTCAGGGTACAACTTCTTGCTCTTTCTATCATTCCATTGCAGCAACATCTGTGGCAGCAAGATTGCAGTGAAGCAATTTTTGAGATTAATACAATACGAAAATACGTATAGTGTAAAACATTGGTGAATGACTATCGGAATTATAATATTAACATATCGGATATATATAAGCGATCAACAGAAAAAAAAAAACATAAGAGAAAATCAATAAAAAATATGTGCTAATAGAGAGTGAATAAAGCAATCAGAGGAGGTGAAGTACGTCGAGTAATAGCAATATTCGTTGCCTCAAATTGTATAATTTCTTTTTGTCGTTCAACAATGGTTTAATACGAAAATGAGTATGATAAACAAATCCTCCTAGAAATTTTTATAATAGAAAATATGCGTTATTATAAAATTGCAACAATAAAACAGCAAAAAATATAAGAGAAAACAAATACAACAACTTTAATAACAGTTCATAAGTAAATACAAATTTCAGCAGCACTTCATTTCTAGCCGCTAGAGAAATTGCCACAATTTATACAATCACCACTCATAACGTTGAAGTTACTATCCAGTGGAGATGAACGTAGCGAATGACACTGCTGAAACGATTCGCAACATTCAGAAATAGAGAGAGGCGATACCGACTTCATTTTGCTGCACTTAGAAAATACAAAGATTATAATTTTGCCGCCGAATTGCTGAAACGATCGTCGTGATCAACAGCACTGCCATAGTGCTGCATTGCTTATCAAAAGCAATCGGGCGATCGGCTGGCAGTAATATAGTCAAAACGGATTGGGAAATGCTATGAAATATTAGATGAGAAACGAGTAAACGATATCAATATAAAGCTGACGCATTTGAGAGTATTTGAAGAAATAGCAGAAAGAAAACTAATAAAATAGTAAAAAGAAAACATTTATAGCAGAATTTATAATCCACAAAAAAGATTGTGGATTTTTTCCTGATGCATTGAACGAAGCATCCGACTGTTGCCGGTGAAAATGCGTATTTTGGTGATCAGCGGCAATCACTTTATCCATTGAAATGTTTTGGTCCGCGTTAAGACCACAACTTTTAAAGAAGTGTTCAATCACCGTAGTTCTATTCGAACATGATACAATGCACTAAGTAACAAGAGCAATCTGAAGACGGTCACGTGATGAAAGCAAACGTTTCTTACCCAACATTCCTTAAGGGGCCGCCACAGGACTGAACATTCTTTGTTCCAAATTCGAGAATACATAAATCGTCTGTGGAGATCCTATGAGCATGAATTCCACCCGTTGGTGGTGGTGGTGGGGGGGNATTTTTTGTTAGATTACGTGTGGATTATGTTGTTGTGAATGTATTGTTTATTAATATATTTTTACCGTTGAATCAATGCATAAATGCATAATATTCGGGCGATAATTTCGCGTGCAATATAACATATTTATGTTTTATCGAGTTTTTCTCATCGAGCAAAATCGTTGCTGAATATGATTATAGTGAAGTGCGATGTTTCGCAATTATAGATATTTCATATCTTGCCTCAATATCGCTTTAATTTTGAGAAATTCCCTTAATGACCCGAATTCAGGGAACGAATTCGGACGGTATTATAACAATTCTGTAAAAAAAAAAATTTCTTCGCCATGCCCTCAGGGAAGGAAGTGGAAATACGGAATGAATAAGCTCCTTAATAGGGATTCGATCATGTTCATATCGCCTCTCAGGTGATTGCAACAATTACCGACACCTATAAGTGCCTTTTTTTGACGACAAACACAAAGCAGAATCTCTGATATATGCAAATGTAGAAATATGTGTTACTTAACTGTTTTGATCTTTGATGATAGAGGAGTTGATAGGTTTTCCCTCAGATGGCCAATTTGAGCAGAATTTTTTGCGTTCATTGATGACCGTATAAGGACTTTCTTCCTAGAACTGCTATTTAGGTTTGCATCATCTATGACATCTGTTGAAGATTGGATCAGATCACAGCAGAAGCAGAATGAGGTACTTATTTGTAATTTGTTGCAATTATTTACATCTTTGAACGAATAATACAGATTCCTTTGTATATTGGTGGATTTGTTCTTTACAACTTTTGGTTAGCATTATAACTTCATGTTGAGATGTTCCTCGTTATTACCAAGGCTTCTTGGTTAGTTCTTCGATGTTTCTGGAAATTGCATGCAGGAAGCTAGCAATCTTCTATAGATAAAAATAATAAAGTACTCTTTCAGTGAGTATCTATTACTTAATACATAGCAACTGTTACTGGTCCCCAAACTTTTATTCGTTCACTCCCCAATCTTAAAGTAAAGGCCCTCATAAATGGTCAATTACAAAGTGTAGGTGATTGCTTCTCAAAATTTTTGGCTCAATACTGTCAACCGATTCCAGTTGGAGAGTAACTCACCTCCTCGTTACTTCATCACCCATTGCGCATCGTTAAAAGTGACTGTCGGTAATCCTCTCTTTGGTAGTCCCTCATTTGAAGCTACTATATCCAATAATGCACGTATATATATATATATATATATATATATAATATATATATATATATATATATATATATACGTGCATTGTGGCCAATTTTTTGCGCCTCGCAAAGGCCAGTTTTTTAGTGGTAGATCATTGCGATCATATACAACTTAAGAGTGGTTGTGATCGACGAGTGGTGTGTAACAGTTTATATCATTTGAGTCTTTCTGATGCGTTTTTCCACATTCAGTTGTATTCAGTGAAATTTCCCTTAATTTCTATTGAATATATATGCTTATATTTCAATTATATCGAAGAAACTCAAAAACTCATCTATTTGACTCCATTTTTTTAGCTCAATTTCATCGGTGATCAATAAATTGAATCCTATATGAATTAATGCATTAAAGCGCCTGCCCAATTTCTTTGGGTTTGGAAGAGTTCTTCCATTCGTCTATAGGATTTCTAGCTTCTATGCTTACTTATGAGGTTCTGAGTTTTGCATTTCTTTAACAATTATTTATTTGTAAGTATTCACAGTAATTGGTTATTGCTGATATTTTCGCATGAGAGCATTGTGCGGTACCCGAAATTGGTGAGCAAAAAAGAGGCTTTCGCCGAACAAGATGACAACTATGAACTTCTATGATTGTATACTATGTAACAATGGACACTACCTGTTGTAAGGTGCAATTATGTCAACAGGTGTGCCGCGTACACCTATTCTAACATACTCTCGTGAGTTAAATCTGCTTAAAGCAATAGCATACGATTGGTTGCCTAGGAGCGGCGTATTGTATCGAGTGCAATTATTATTCCATTACTCAGAAGCAATCACTCTATATACAGACGCTTTACTCAAACGTTAGTTAGTTAGTTGTTTTGCATTCTCTGCAAAGAAGTATCTTAGTGAATGTTGTTCCATTTTTCAATCTTTTTCCTATATATGTGTGTGGTGTATCCTCAATTGTATGAATTTCTTTCACGTTGAATATATTGCTTGGAATACGATTAAATCAATCCATAAATAAATTTCGAGTTTATAATACAGTAAACGTTTTAAATATAAGCACTAAAAACTATTACATTCTTTTAAAGAAAATCCCTTTAGAGCATTTCAAATGAACCATTTCCGAAGCTCTTTAAAATTTACAATAGAGTGATAATCACAAATTTTGAGATAGAAATAACTCACTATGTTGCGTTGAGTGGGCATTTATAAGCTGCGTGAGAATAAAGACTTTTATAGATTTGTGCTTAGTGAACAGGATTGGATGAAACCTGATGCTTCGAATTGCTTTTTTTTGCGGTCTTAAAACGCTTTCCTTCATCGGGGCTGCATTGTCGTGTGAGAAGTGAATGCAATTTGATCGCCGAGTGCATAATGGCGTTTTCTTCTAATTTATTCCATTTCGATGAATGCTGCTTAGAGTGATGTTGTGATTTTATTATTGTGAAGCTTACCGATTCTCATCTGCTAACTTTTATTTTGTGGTGACGATTCTCCAACAACCACATATATCCGAGATATTCTATGATTTTCTTAGGTATAACCACACATATTCCACATATTCATTCTATGAACTGCTTAGGTAGATTTTTCAACAGAGTTACCGTAATGTTGTTAAAGAAACCTATTGTTGAAGGTGGTTTGATGAAGTATAGCTACAGCTGATCTTTCATCTGAATGTGACCTCTATAGAGAAAGGTGGAAATTCCCCATCTATATTTAGAGAGCAGTGTCTGTGCTAATTCCTTTTCTAGAAATTTCTATTAGGCAGCGCTATAGCAGATATGTCCTCCTTGTAGATGTGCACATATGTATGTGTGTGTCTGTTGGGTGATTTAATATATCGAACCGCATAAGACAGATAAACAGACACACAGACAGACGCATACTTATCGACATGCACAACAAGGTCATTCATTGTTCATAAACTAGTAAATTCGACAAGCGAAAGGTGCCTCTCGGCTAATTAGTCATTATTGAACGAACAAATAAAGAAGCATTAAAGAGGTGCTTCATGAGGTGCACTTTTGAGTTGTTTTTGCTTGAGCAATCATTTTCACATATTTAAATCATTCCAATTGGGAGTGCAAATCTTCAAAAAAATATTTGTTTTTTTTTGCGAAGTCTAAAAAAACTCTAAAATAGATTCAAAAAATGAAAAATCTAAAAAATCTTAGAAATCTAAAATTTCTAAAATGGAAAATGTTTACAAGTTTTTTCCAACTTCGTTAACAACTCTAGCAATAAAATATGGTGGAAGATAAGTTACTATGCTGCATGAATTGAAACAATCAGTCAGAGGCACATACAAACACACACGCAGTTGCACAACAACATCACATACTGGCACATTTTTGCTAGCGCATAAGACTGACATTTGCGCCAGCAGTTAAAGTTTCTCTTTGTAATCGTTTAAATTAATAGGGAATAGCATTGGTTACTTTCAGTCATCTTATTCGAATTTCTCTCTAACACTCAATATTCTGAGTTTATGGGAGTTCAATTTCCCTAAAAAATGTTTTCTATTATTCTACTTTTCTACTAAATCCTCTAGGATGAATAGTAATAGAATATCTTTAAAGCACACAAATCGCCGGATAATTCTGCGGAAAGCAATCAGTGTGAGTGCTGTGCAGACCGCATGAGTGCATTTTTTTTTTTTTAATGCATTGGCCAAATTCGCTTGAAAACTTTGATAAAATGAGAGAGGCGAATAGCGTTGGGTGAAATTACTGCAACAATTAGTAGTAGTTGAACTATTATAACTCTTCTAATATATATTCTATTAATATATACTAAGTGAACTGCATGAAAACTCAGCTACTTTTATTTGTTTCAACGGAAAGTTTCTGATCGATACGATTTTGTTGATGCGCAGTAACGTTTTCGGGTGAAAACATTCTAAACATCAAACATTGTATCCTAATAAACGTTGAAACTAAACATCAAACATTGTATCCTAATAAACGTTGAACTTGCTTACTTAAATATTTAGATATGCTCAATGCATTCACTATAATTTATTTTATCAGAGGTGATATGCTAGAAAAAAAAAAAAAATTCCCATAACTTGTGAATTTTTCACGGCTGTCTATAAGAGTAAAAATCTTTTACACGGTTTTTACCGTTCAACTAGTGGCATAGAATACAATCGACCTTTACATCTCATAGTAGAACTCGAAAAAAAAACGTTACCTCCATTTCGCCACTATATAATGGCCATTGTATAATCCTAAACATTCAAACGAAATAAAAAACCGACCATTTCGGGTCCCTTTCCCCTGCATTCTGAACCATATTCCGGAGTTGCATAGGTCGAGTATATCCGGTAAATTCAGTTCCTTAAACTCGAATTTTCTAGGTGGACCTTGTATGCAGTAATTCCGTATGGGTTTATCGATGCGTATGTTTCACCTGTTAGCAATGATCTTGCTGCATAGCATAGACAGAGGGGTTGCTAAGCTCATAATGAGGCAATACTCGAGCAGAGAAACACGAAATCTAACGTCAACGAATGAGGGGAGGCTTCAATCCAGTGGCATGGCATTGTCGAGGCAACTAGCATACAAAAGTTGGCAATGCCATCCACCGCTATATAAGTTGGTCTTCTACGTTTCGTGTACTTCACTTTTAGCGTATATAAATGGGAGTTTCCCTTATTCTTTGCGTATTTCCTTTTATTCAGGTGATATAAGTGGCATGTTCTACTTTCTTGTTGAATCATAGTGGTTGGTGTTTGATCAACAGAAACGACACCCAACTACCTGTTTAAAAAAATTATTTGTTATTGTTTCGAAGCATTTTAAATAACCGAATTATGCAACTGCTGTCCACTAATGAACTCATATGAGGATGAGACGTATTCATTCGATTTCTACTAATCAGTGTTTGTGTTGACTATAAATGTTTCATTAATGAACCCCTGAATGCAGCGTTCTCATTTGTTTTTTGCGTGCTTGTTTGCTTTATTGTATTTTCTTTCATTGTCATGCAGCAGCTGTGTTGTGGCCTGACCTCCCAAGTAGCATACTACGCATCAAAGAAGGAAGTTTCTGGAGGCAGACATCCTTTTTTCCATCCCTGCCTTTTCAGGAACTTTGATGTTCTCTGGAGAACATTTCTTTTTCTTATCCGGAAATCTCCGTCTCCTGAAAAAAAAAAAAAAAAACTGAATAACACAACCTACAAGACGAACAAATGAATGAATATTTTTTATTGTGTCGCCTTTCGAAGGTCCTGTGCAATAAACAATCGAGACGCCATTCCTTCTCTTTCTGTTCCATTCCCCACGTCCCCCGTCACCTCAGCTACTCCAAGAAAGCTCTGGTTGAAGCTAACTCTTGCAGGTCCGTTGCTGCGCTCACAATATGAGCTTAACCTCACGTAGTGCGAAAACAGTTCTCACACGGCACAAGGGCTCGGGCGGTGGTTCCAGCAATCGTGCTTCAACGCTTGCAGGTGCCATAAAGGTGGGTAAACCTCATTATGAAATCATTTATGTATACAACAAGCAGCAGTTGTTCGTTAATGAATAAGGAAGGACCTTATTGCTTTATTTCTGAATATAGGCACTTAGGAATGTCTGTCCACTAGCGTATTTGCTTGCCTCAATTGAATGCTAGTCACCTCACAGAGGGCAGACATGATAGAGGGGCATTCTTTGAAACGAATGAAACGCCGCCCATAATTCGTTGTTCGTTACACACGCGCTTTCCAGTTGCGCATGCGCACCCAGGCCATTATCCAGCTGCCACATACGTATGCTGCGGCCTAAGGTGTTCTTCTTGAGTGCCGAACCAAAGGTCCGACGATTTTCCACGGTATCTTCGTTATTCTCCTTCATACTCTACTATTCGAAAGTGTCGAAAAAAGCCAACTTATGAGGACTGACCATAAAAATAGAACGCGTCTTGTGTTTATTTATATGTTGCTCCAAAGTCCTGCGAAGACGTTGCGTGCATTTTTTTCGGAATGCTGAAAAGATTGAAGAAATTTTCTCTGTCATAGTTGGAAGCGATTTCAACCTGTTGAATTCCCTCACAACATTCCCTCGATTCCATTATGCTAGAGGATTTCGTTCAAGGGATGAAGAGAACTTGTCAAACGTTTTGCTCTTAGCACAGCAAGTTCCACATTTTGGAAGAGCAGTACACCGAAAAGATCCGTTACCTCTTCCGTGGTTGTTTAAACCATAAAACCTGGCTAGTTGGTATAGTCACTCTTTTAAATTATATATATTATAAACGTCAAATACAGATGTATACTCGACGAATCTTTTTGCAAAGTTTAATAGATTTGCATAAAAGTTTTTCAAGTGGAGCAACGCAATTAGGAACAATTCCTCAGAGTATATACTAACTTCTAGAAGGATGCCTAGTAGAACACTTTTGCCATTTCTTTTTGTGTGAATAATTTGAAGTTGGCAACAATATGCGTATAACTGTTAAGGTGCACCGTATCTTATCAATTAATATTTGCAAATCGTCATACTGTAGAAAACACCTGCTCAGCATTTGAATCGAAGCACGAGGATCTGTAGAGTCACTAAAAATCCCTTATGAATTTCGGAAAGGATAGATTGTTGAACGATAAGTCATGTAGGGTGTGATAAGGAAGGTATGGATTAGCGGAAATGCCACATGACAAATGAGATGAGGGAGAGAGGGTTTGAGGGACAGGGTTTGGGGGGTGAAAGATATGCGCACTTCTGGGTGCTTTCTTCCCTTCAGGAATTCGTCGATTATGCAAATGCCTTTCTTACGTTTCATTTCTCTAAGTTGCGTGTTTCTAAACCTATGTCACAAAGGCTTGTGAATATGGCAGATAGCAATTGCTAGTTGAAATATTAGATGATGGCTGAATAAATAATAAGCCGTTGGGGATATTACATCCAGTCAATCATAAAAGAAAATATTTTGCTGCAGGGAAGATGATTTATATGTTGCAGCATAAATTCCATCATGATCATAACTCGAGTCAGAGGCACAATTCCAACTCGAGTATTCCACTTTTAAAAAAGAAACTTGCCGGATATTCCGAAGAAGAACTGCAAGAGTATCATCAAGTTTTCAACATGTTCGACACCGGTTAGTCATTTGTGTGCAAATTTCATTGTTTTCATTCAATACTTTCACATGCTTAAAGTGTAAAATATGCAGATACTTTGAATTTGAATGCTACCTTCAGCAGTCGAATAAATGGTAGGCTGCTAGGATAAGAGATCCAATCAGATCTTAAGGAGAGGTTGCCCGCTGTATGCATGATCCAGATATCCGCTCACAGGCACACTGGCATCATATTTAGTTCAGCATTGCACTTTTAAAGGATCATGAGTATATTGAATGGAAGAAAACACCATTGGCTGGCTTTAGAAAATGTATTGAATATCACGCGTTTAGGAATAAGGAGAACGGAAGATATTTCAGATGGTAGTGGCGCAATTGGCATTGAGGAATTAGAAAGCGCCATGAAGAACCTCGGTCTGGAACCACAGCAAGGTGAACTTGAACAGATCATCGAAGAAGTCGATCAGGTATTCCTACATGAATTTTTTTCGATAGTATTATACGATTCCGCGGCGCTGGGAAAATGTTGCGCAAGTCGGCAATTTTCGGCTAGCAAGCCACCGAAGTGTTTGAGTTATGGAACTTGTCGAATATGGTCTACCTATAGGATGAGAATCAACATTTTATTTGAATATGATCTATGCCACGATTTGATACGTCAAGTTAAATGCACCCGAAAATTTGCATACGTATTGAGTAGGTCATGTTTTCGTTTCATATCATTTAAATAATCGAAAAAAACAATATTTTATGGAAAAGTTATATCAGCGATGGGACCTCTTCAAAAATGAGTACATTGCTACGTGTATTTTGCCATTTGTTAGTAGTTCAAGCAACTACTTCACTTGGCCAGTGGAGTTGCATTGGCTCATATCATACTGGCTCATCTAAGAGAACGCTTTTATTCTTCATTCGATTAGAACTCTGATCTAATTCATTATTTACCGGCTGTCTTTTGAGTCTTTTCTCAAAGTGAATATAACCACACCCAGTAAGTTCACTCCAGTTAGTTCCACTACTTTCATAACCTAAATGCTTTTATGCGTTCAAGAATAGGGGACTGATCGGGTTCAAGAGCACAAAATGGAATGGAACAAAGAAGGAAGGCTGACAAAATACTTTAAGTGTCCAGTGTGGTTGGATTCTCTTGAAGGCTTTCAGGCCATCATTATTCGTTTTTTTTGCCTTAGAATACCCCATTAGATGATTTATTAAGGTTATCGACGTCCCTACAGTTTTTTTTTGGAAGACTTATAAATAAGGATTGATGGGCTTCTCATTGAAGCACAGATTGTGTTTCATAATTGTCACTTCACACAAATTAGCCATATGACCTTCGGGTAGATATACAGTTCAATAGTAGGCGATTTGAGGTTTCATTTCCGGTGATTACAGCAGATAAAGACATAGAAAAAATTCATCTACTGAAGAAATGCAATTTTCTATTTGCTTTCAAGTGTTGTCGATTTGTGCCAATGAAAGCTATTTATTGTGGAGATATTTAAGGTGTTTGCTATAGAAATTTATTCGACGATTCGATCTATAAAACAATTCAATGGGAGATTATTGCAATTCAAATGAAAATACAAAGAAAAGACTTGTTTATTCATCAACAACAAATTGCAGTACTTAGAAAATTTACTGATCGAATGATGCATGGATAAGATTATTATAACTACTTGTTGGCATTTTATAAATGTTACGTTTTAATGTATATGACGTTCACATTTCAATGTTTTATGGTTGATCCATACTAAGGCTTTTATTGCTAAAGAAATCCAATATAAGAAAACTGCAGTGATTGTGTTCACCTCACTAGGTGGTCTTATATTTTGCTATGAATGTTTATTGGAGAATTTATTTTTATTTATTTTTTTATTGTTTAGATTGGCAATCATGAAATCGATTTCGATGAATTTTGCGATGTTATGAAGCGATTAAATGCGAAAAAACGCACATGGAATGAAGTGATTCGTGAATGCTTCGCTGTATTCGATCGGGTAATCGTCATTTTTTTTTTTTTTAGTTATATTATTTGCACTTTTTTTTTAGCAATAGCAATGCACATAAATTACCCAATACTTTAATTCAAAAAATTATAATATGAGCTTAATTTCTAAAGGCATTTTATTAGGAGGCCACCAACCATTGCATTCAAAATATGTTCAACAATGTAACGGTGAGGATCTGCTCATTCAGTATGATGAACTCTTATGTGGCACTGAATATATCCCGCGTTAATTGTTCCTCATTTATGGACGCAGCCGGTTCTTTGATGGTGTTAAATGTTTTATGCTTGAGGGGTATGATGGTACATTTCCATGGGTAGGTAAGGGTACCTATTATCCATTCCCATGCGTGGATCAGATATCTAGAGTCCGCTTTCATGGGTAGATGAATATACCTATAGTCCACTATACCATAAATTATCATCAAATTTTCTATTATATGATATTTGTGTATATGCTTTTAAAATGATAACAAATAGTATAAGAAAGAAACTGGATTACTTGTAGGTTCATGAAAATTTTTTATAACTCTCCTTGGTTAAATTCTTACCTTTATCCACTTCGACGTAGTGGTAATCCCCTTCTGCACCGATCCAACGACCTCAGCGCTTCCATGATGCATCAATTGCTCTGTAGATGTCCCTATCTGGAATCCTGGATATCCATATTTGACATGATTTGAGATAGGGACATCTTTGTGCCATATATCCAAGCGTGCCGAAACTTCAATCCTTAAGTGAAGAATGCTTAAGTCATCTACAATGATCGTATAAGTTGCACGCAGTGAAATACCGTCAGTCAGTGGTATTGTAACGATAGGCATGAAGTCTATTATTTGTGTGGTCCAAAACGGCGTACGAAAGATAATCAAAATATGCGAAACTCAAAAGAAGTAAAGTTGAATGACATGGAAGGATATGTCAATAGTTGTAAAATATATAAACAAACGGTCGAATGAATATATTCTCTCAATCGTTGTGAAGTTTCTGAGGGAAATTTTATAGCGCACACTTTTCATGCACACTCCACTGCACTCATCACTCAATAGCACTTCGAAGCGGAATAAAGCTTTCAAACGATTTTTCTGTTAAGCCTTTTTGAGTGGAATTAAACCACTTCGAAGAGGAACCTTATCGCCTCTTGTTGCAATACTTTATGCTTATGCATCCTATTTGGTACAGCTCAGATATTGCTTTGATGGATATAACCAAAGAAAGCTCCACGAGAACAATGCTTATTTTTTTATTAAGTATCTGATTCATTAGTATCTTGATGCGTCAATTGCTATTAAAAGTGATACTCAATTGCGCCCTTTAAAGTGATGTCTGGCTCTCCTAGGTATCCTAAAATAAGGCATATGCGGGTTTTCACCACATAGACACCTTCATTCAGCAAATTATTTCTCCTTTACAATTTTTAATTTCGATCTCTATTAGAATCCATTATCCCGATGATGCTGGACACTGACTATCCATAACTTCATACCTGCCTCTTCTTTTCCTTTCTCGCATTTTCTTCGTCAATATTGGCGCCGAATATTCGGGTATCTCATAGACATGCTTTTCGTGTCTATCGTTTATTGCTATGCTTAGATCTATAAACAAAAAATATAGATGAGCTTCTTGGTGTGCTAAATTCTTCTAAAGTAATAAGCAGTCTAGAATTGATTTCCACAGCGTTTTTAATCTTTCTAGGTGGCATTGCTGTTGGTTGCAGATCGATGATTATACATGGCAGCTAACTAGTCATGCATGTCAGTGACACTTAATAGCTTTTTTGCTGGCTACTTTCTGCTAGTCCAAAATGAGCCATTTCATGTGTTCGCTGAATATTTTAGGAGTATGATGTTTGGCGCAAATGGTCATATTTGCACACTAAATATTGGTTGCATAGATGCTTAGAATATTTTTGACGCAATCAATTCGACTTGTTTAGTGAAAATTCTTAGGGAGGGATTGGTAGGTGAATCGAATGAAAGGTATTGACTCCAACTTGATTTTCTTTATTTTTCTTTTTCTGCAGAAGAAATGCTTTTATTAATGTGGGCTTCAAATATGCGGCAACGGATTTTCATTTCCAAAGGTTAAAGCTGTGAAGGGCGCTTCACTGAAAAGCTACATAACAACTAGCAAAGAGTGACTTAAAAGGAGGGAAATTCGTTAATTTTTGAGCGTTTTCTATTCTTGCACTTTTTCAAGAGATAATTTTATTTATGCATCGTTGTGGCAATATTATATATGTAATTGATCTAGTATGAAGTAATTTTACTTAAGGTTACATTTCCAAGTATGTACAGTTTTTAGCTCTTCATTGAATGTCTTTATTAGAAATACTATTTCCTCTGAATTATTAAATGAGAGGACTATATATTAAGCTCATATAAGTAAGTAATCTTATCAGAGAGACTCACATAAAAAATACTTTTTGCCTTCCGTTCATTAGCATAAGTAATAAAAAATACGAAATTATTTATATAAGTTTTAAAGAGTTTTTTTTTGCTGCCTATACGATTACCAAAATGTGTGCAAATCTTTTGACCTCTTAGCTATCAATAGCTGTTCTTTTTAACGTTAATGAATCAATTAATAAATTAATATGAGGTGTTCTTCATATTTTACCCCTCTGTATTAATGCTTGATAAGCTCACTAATGTACTATTATGCCATTCAAGCGATCAAAGAGATCAATGAGAATCAAATCCTCTTTGAAACTTCACAACCATCAGCTTTTATGTAAGAAATTTGCAGCGAATCCATATTTCCATTCACTCAAAAATTCCATTGTTGAGTTTCTTCACTATACCGATCGCAACAGAATTCTTAGGGTAGATGCTTAGACTCAACTCCTAGTGTGGGTCTCGAATTCACCCCTGTGTTGTTAATGACACCGCTCTATTTTATATGACTTTCGAATTCTATCCTTTATTGAATGAGCCGAATTTCACTCTCGAGAGAGACATAAATTTCGATAGCGAATATTTATTCGAATAGATGAGGTGGTCTCTATGGACTGCAAAATTGCTATCTGTTATGACGTCACTCTAACGCTTAAGTTTATAAATTTAAAAATTATACTTTGTAGGATCAAAAATATCGCATTTTCTCAAATACTGCTGCTATAAGTTTTGGGACGTGATTTGTTACAATATAATAGTGATGAGGGAACTCAGATCTAGAAAATAAGTTACAGAAGATGCACCAAGCTTTGGATGCTGCAAAAAATCTGAGTTGTAACACTGCAGTAGCGGTGAGTACTGATTCTAAGTGAACGAGGGGGAAATGTAAAGGAAGGGGGAAGAGGCAAGCCGGTATTCCATTGAATCAGTAGCAGTGTTACTTCGAAACGCATCAGACAATCCACTATTCTTGGGTAGTTCGAAAAAAAATTGGAACATTTGCAGTGTTATATCGGTGATAAAGCTTTTTCGACGATGAGGGAGAGTGGGGAAGGAAATTGGACGCGCATTCATTTAGCAGAACGAACAAAAACAGTGGCGATGTGACTGGCAAAAAATCCATTAAAAATTTTATCGTTATTTCTGAGAGAACTCTCAAAAAATATTGAACGATGTCCATTGAATAATTTATTGTTTTAAAATTTGTTCTTCTTTTTTTTTATAAACTTCAAAAATTAGGCTTAGGAAAATTTCCTCTTCCCAGACATCGAAAGGATCATAACTTGGATGCCTAAGAGTTTATATATGAAAGGGCATTCTAAAGTCGATTCCCTATTTCGTGCTTTTCGACTGGATTTTTTTTTTTTTTTTTTTTTTTTTTTTTTTTATTTTTGGAGAACCCGTCTGTGCGAGGGTTCTACAGATGATTAAGTTGTATTGCTTAAGCCTTATTATTTATAGGCAATTTATGAAACTTTATAGTATGATGAGCAATATTTTTGATAGCCAAAATTGTAGCAACTCAATTTTTTCATTTCCTTTTCTTTCACTAATATTATTTTTTATATTATTTTAGAGTGAATCGGGAATTATTTCGAAGAAAGATTTTCAATTTGTATTACGCGAATTGGGTGATATAACCGATAATGGAATCATCGATGAAATCTTCGCAGAGGTCGATGTCGATGGTAATGGTATTATCGATTATGATGAGTTCACATTTATGGTACGAAACTATATGACCGATGATGATATCGCAACATAAATGCACTCTCAATAATTATACAAGAACCGAATGTGATATTATGCAAATTGCAATATTGCAAAGTGAGCATGAATCATGAGGTCAAGACATACGTTGATCTCATTGAGTGAATGTACTGCGTAAGGGACTTTAGGTTTTGTTCGATGGTACTTGGGGGGGGGGGACGTGGCTGTCGTCGCATTTTTGTGTGATGCTACTTGGAGACGTGGTGAGAATCGCATCCCCGAGTACCACGTCTTTCATGGCGAAGAAGAATGCTTGAGATGCATAACGGTTGCAGGCAAAACAATCGAAGAAAGTACATAAAAGTGATACTCAGCTGAAAGCTTTTTTCTTCGCTTTCGTGACATCCATCCTCATTGTCTGTATTGCCTTTTGTAATTTGTAATTTTCTATGCCTCAATCTTGTGAGTAATTTGGATGGGTTGACAACTGTTCAGATTTGCATCTTTTGTGTAATTTCTACCGCTATTTTTTTTTCTATGACACCAAATTAGCAGGTTATGAAGTCAGATGTTTGCAGATAATGCAGGAGTCAAGACCTCTTTTTACTCGAATTATTTAATTGCTACTTGAGAAAAACAAAATACAGCAAGCATATGTTTAATATACAGCAAGCATATGTTTAATAAAGTATTTATGAAGGAAGATAAATATATTCAAATGAATGGGTATTGTCGACATTTCGACATCTTCCAACCATGTTATTGATTTTCTGTATCCATTCATTTATGCACTCATCGAACGGTTAGAATCATCGGAACGGACAGGCATTAATTCGAATCGTCGTGGGAGGTATTTCGGCCAGCAAAATGGTTTTTTTTCGATTTTTTTAGCAGATGGCATCTCTTTTTGAGAAACACTGAGAAATCATATGCGATGAGGTAGTTCCCCTCGAATTTCCTAGTTAACCACTCAGTTTGTCTTGAATTTGGGTATTGTTACAAATTTAAGAGACATTATGAAACAGCGCTTAGATTGCCTTCAAGAATGATTGATATATATTTACTTTCCTTCGGAGTTGTTCGATTTTTTGTTTGCTCGAAATGACGGATGTCGAATGATCGTTGCTCGTCATCAACAAATATTCCCTCAGACCGACAGCGATTACGCTTTCCCAAACAAACAGCACTCCTATAATACATCCACCTTTTCAATTGCTAGGTACAATTCACCTTTAATCAATCCTACCGGGAACTAAGATTGCAACTCTTTTTTTTTGAAATTCAAGTCTGAGGCTTTCTCTTCTCCTCCCCTTAAGCATAACAGCTCCATTCCCCACCCTATACTCTTGAAAAACTCAACCATGAATATTGCGTTCAACGATTGCATCATTGCTAATGTATGTGCTCCCCCCCTCCCCCCTCCTCCCCCACATCCCTCCTCTTACCCCCCGATCGTTTCGACTTGGAAACCAACGAAATTTGAGTAGCGAAAATCGGTGAATGTAGTGCAGCACACTTTCATATTCATTCATCATATTCGAGTGAACTTTCAGACACTCAAATATGCCGGAAATTTGCATAATTTTGCAGCCTACCACTTCAATGATAGGTCACCCCATAGGTCTTCCTTTAACACTTTAGTAAATGTCTATCGAAAATATTAGCCTCAATGAATTTTATGAGGCTGTCATGTGCCACTCTTCTATCCTCCACTTGAGTATCAATATCAAATGACTAATAAAATAAGAAAGAAACAAAATAGAATAAACGAAACCGATTCCAACGAAGAAACTCGCACTAGGCATATTGTAGTTTCACAGGAAAATATCTTCGAATGGATGCCCAAACGATCCGAATAGATTCGAACCAGTCTTGGCGTTGTCGACAGCTGCAAACTGCCAGCTGCAGTAGCATATTTCGAAATGCATGCCTATCGACTGATTTACGCACACAGCGCAACTATACATCAATGGCGAAAAAATTGTAACTATCAAAGTTTCATAAAGGGCCAAAATGATGGAGAATGCAACACGACGAATACACTCCAATAAAACGCATTATATTCCACTTGCATTTTCTATCGATTGGACTATCAAACACACGCAAAAATGTTTCTTTTATGCCAATGATCGGTCTTGCTGACTAACTGCGAATTGATCTCGATTGGCGGCTAAATCCACATCTTTAAGTTTTCATGTCTATATGGGACAGTTTGTGAGCAAGAATTCACGCGTTAAACATATCAACGATACAACTAATTTGCAGAGTACACAAGATGCAAATAGTGAAATGCGGCCTAATTCGGCCAAATTGGCCAAAATTGGCCTAAATGAAATTAGTTCAATAGAAGTCATATATTTTCGCAAATCTCCGGAACCTACCTGGCATTACGACTCTACAGGAAAATATTTAGCTATGAGCGCTCTTCTGGAGGGAAAAGTGTATTCAACTCATGTAATACGTTTCTTATGGATCTTAAAATGAAACGAAGCCCTATTAGAGTAACTAATCTGTCTCGAGATTCGTAGAGTGGAACATTCACTCTACTTTGTTCGTCGGATTTTGAATTTATTTATTCATTTATTTTTTTTTTGAACAATTCTAAATAAAAATAGAGTTAAGTATGCTATATTTTATGCCAACTGCATCGTATTATAGTGAAAGTACCATCAACGAGTTCAGCTTCAGACTGCGATCAACTCGAGTTTATCTTTCGATTGAAACAAAACGGGAATGTTAGTGACGT
Source organism: Baylisascaris schroederi (assembly GCA_006503575.1). Lineage (NCBI taxonomy): Eukaryota > Metazoa > Nematoda > Chromadorea > Rhabditida > Ascarididae > Baylisascaris > Baylisascaris schroederi. The sequence continues at coordinate 70,133 of QEWY01001466.1, forward strand.
CATCCACAGCACCTCATTCTTCATTCTCTGCCTCAGGTTTTCTATTTTTTCACGTTTCTGAATTATCTTCAAGTTTCCTCTACCTAGTTATCCCTATCATAACAGACCTGAGTTTGAAGGATTCTCCGAGAAATATGCATCGCTACCTGAATACTTTGTAATCTTTTTTAAAGCAATCCATTCGTGAACCCATTTTCCCAATAACTCCTCAAATAAACAACCATCAGAAAGGATTTAATGATATGCTTTTCTGCATTCTCGCATATCAACACACATAAATAAAATCTCAACGTCGATATATGTGTTGATCATCGAGAAATGGAAAACGAGAGAGAGGTATGCATGAATGGTTGGGTAAACACACCTTTTTGTAGCCTGTTCATTCTATTAATTGTTTTTGTGACCAATAGTACCCTCATAGGTCAACTTATCTGGCCGTATGTGTATATCTCCTCGATGAATTCATTCTGGATTCGAATTATGGAAAATGGAAAATCCAACTGACTGAAAACTCAACCAAAAACCGTAAAAGATGCATGCACGTGCGCGGCTAGTTGGATGCATGCACGTGCGCGGCATGCACATAATGCAATACGGTAAAGCCAAAATATGCAAATCTTTATGCATCTAGGTGCAAGAATGTTGTCAGGTACTGAAATTTACATAACAAATTTATTTATAATTTGCATATATTGCATGTTGAATTTCTCTGTTGAATTCAAAGCTTTCCCTCCATAAGTCGTTCAGTTTTGTCATAAACATCTTAAGCACCGGTTTTGTCATAAGCAGCTTTGGATACGATCGTTTCGTCATTCCATTTCTTTTTTTCACTCAATGTTCTATAATGATTTATCAAGTGGTATTCGTTGTTGTGCTATCGTATTTATACACAAATTTTTTGTTATTCAACTGTTTGCGCTCGGCGCGGTCGAAGGTAATTTCTTTTAAGGGTTTACAGTTCGAGGTTTAAGATCGAGGATATCGTTTCTAAGAGATGCCGAATTAGTCCGCTGATTCAAAAAGGATTTTTTAATGATTCGTTTGAATGAATATTGTTGAAACGCTTTAGTGTTTATGCAAAAAGACATGAGATAATTTTCGACTTAATTATATCCAATGAAATAATTCAATATTCCCTCAACAACTATCGATCTTATAAGGTTTCTTTATTATATATTCGCATAAATATTTATGAATGTGTTCGATGCTATTAATATAATATTGATAGCTGATAACTCTTAATATTGAGGAAATGTTGGATTGAAAGGGAAACTTCTGATAGAATCTTCATTTTAGAATATTTGATAGAGGTGATTAAAAATTATGCTAATAACAAAGGAATAAAAAGAATCGTTACTTCACAAACCTATGGTATCTAGGTTTAGAACATGCTAGTGCTCTCGTTTGATTGTAGTATTCAATCTCATTTAAATATGCCGTAGATTAGTTATGCGATTGTGAATAACATTTAGAAACATTCCGCAATGCGCAATATTGCCTTTAAAATTGAAGACGACAATTTCGAAATGTCGATTAGATCGCGTTGATGATTCGTTTGAGAAGAAAAATGTTTTTAATCTATAAAACTTTCTAGCATCATATGCTGATCACAAAGCCATTTCAGCATGGTAACTGATTGGGTGTTTTGAGATTTAAGAAACGAATGATTTAAACATGCTCTCGAATATAAGTTAAAAAGATGAAATATCGACAAACTCTGTTGAAAGGAAGAGCATGCCCATGTTTGAGTGAATTTTCATGTGCCATTTTCCTTTATGACCGTCTATGTTCTTAATTTTTGCAGCAGCAAAGACGGAAAAAAGTGAGCAATATGTTCGATCATGGCTGGAAAATTACAGCGCCTGGTAGAGGCGAAAAAGGTGAAACATCCTCGTCATCGACAAACTCTCCCGAAGGGAACGACACGACAATCGGTCAAAATGCCAACAATTCGACCGCTGATAAAAACGTACGTACCATTATACTTATATTGCTGTTGAAAGTGACAATGCGTTTCATTCGCCACAATGGAACGATTTCGTCATTTCTTTAGCAGATATTACCCTTTTTCTTACTGTTGTTTAGTGAAACGTTATTCCTAAGATCCAATATTTACTAGACATCAAATAGATTTTGAGATGCCTCTACTATCCTGTACCATTAGCGGAATTTCGGTTGGTCTCACCTGTGTGCCTTGAGAATGGCATTGAATATGTCTGCTTATATTTCCACCTATAAGAAGTGCTACAAAAGCGTCGTAGATGGGTGGTTTTTGATTGAGTAACACATCGTCTGAGGTGGAATATATGATGCCATTGGGATGAACTGCCATTAGCTGTGTGGTGAAATATGGGATGTGTTGTTGTCATTAGATAACATTCTATATGAATCTCCCATGATGATAGGTCCATCACTTCATTCACAAAGAAAATCGAGTATAATTATGCAATAATTTTTGTACCTATAAATGTTCGGCACGCGCATAGCTTTTGAAAGAGTTCAGATGGACGTAAACTCACCTGTGTGCCTTGAGAATGGCATTGAATATGTCTGCTTATATTTCCACCTATAAGAAGTGCTACAAAAGCGTCGTAGATGGGTGGTTTTTGATTGAGTAACACATCGTCTGAGGTGGAATATATGATGCCATTGGGATGAACTGCCATTAGCTGTATGGTGAAATATGGGATGTGTTGTTGTCATTAGATAAAATTCTATATGAATCTCCCATGATGATAGGTCCATCACTTCATTCACAAAGAAAATCGAGTATAATTATGCAATAATTTTTGTACCTATAAATGTTCGGCACGCGCATAGCTTTTGAAAGAGTTCAGATGGACGTAATAAGGTGGGCTTTTGGAGATGAGGCAAAGTGGCTTAGACTTTGGATAACGCAGCAAGATGGAGTAAATTACTCAAAGCAGTTCGAGCTGTACTCTTTTTAGAAATAGTATAGTGCTTTAGTTTCTATCGACTGGGATTATATATTAGATTTCCTAACGTGTATATCTAAACTGCAATTTAATTCTAGTTGCCTTCAACTGCCTTTAGACTTTTCCCTAATGGCACAAAGCAGTGCCGTTTTATGGTCGTTGGATTTCCAGGTTGATGATATAAAATAAGGCATGCACTAGCCGTTTAGCTGAAATCTACCCACAAAGCACTCCTAAATCACTGGTTTATTTTTGGAAGCGTTGTAGATGATGAAATGCTGCAAAACGTTTGTGCTGCAAACGTTTTCACACAATGCTCTAACTTGGCACATAATTTCCTGCCCAATTATGTCACTACAACCACAGCATGTGGTAACTTCTTTGCCAAGAACCATTGATCCTTATAAGCGCCATAAGTAAATAAATCAACAGAGTGTATCTTACTGATATTTGCCTCGTCACTAAGATTGCATCTGTTGACATCAGAAAAAAGTTCAGGTGAAAAGAACTTGACAGACAAATCCGCTTCTCTTAACGCAGCAAGTAAATTAATCTATTATAATGAGAAATAAGGAGACAATAGTTTTCAGCAGGCGGTAATTGAAAAGGCGCCAGGTGATACATCGAAAAGCGTATCGTTGAAGTCATATAAAAGTGAGCGATCACTCAACAGTTCAAAGGGAGGAACATACTCGAAAACATCAACCGAAGTTAAGAATTCGAGCAAGGTGAAGTGAATCTTTGTTCGACGTTTTCAACTTCTTATTATTAAACTTTTGTTCAATTGGACAGCTAGCTGCCTATTTCTGTAAACAGACGAAAAGAATCTAACAGTTGGTGAGGAAGGCGTTGTTCCGCTGTTGTTCTTTTTTCTTGAATATTTATATATGCGGGTGGTTCGGCTAGCAAAATTTTCAAAAAAAAGTCCTTTGTTCTGATGTGTGCAATGCTTATAGCAGTTGAATAGCTAAGGAAGATCATATCAGAAGTTAAAAGCTCTCAATGCAAAAAAAAATTTTTTTTTGAACAAAAAGAATGTCTCATTGTTGACGATGAGGATATATGCCAATACTTTAACAAAGCAACATGGAAATGCAAAAATAAAAATAAATTGAGTTAGCAATGATGAAATATTAGGAGAAAATCAAAGTTTATGGTATAGCTAAGAATATGCAAATTTCATTGGAGAATATCAGTGGAGAATTTCTTCCGACCAAATTTTCACGAAAAGATAGAAATATAACCGCCAAAGGTTACTGGGAAACGTTTTTGATGCATTTTACAGGATAGCACATAAAACATTGAAGTGTAAAGTAGGAAATCGAAAGAATGGGAAAGAGAAAGGGGATTTTAAGGCGGTCTTAAGAGGAACGAGACAACCAACGACGAATTGGAAACCGATTCAAAATACATTAGCAATTTTGTGATTCGATTAACAAAGGAAAATGGACCACCAAAGGAAACTATCTTCGGAAGCCGAACTAAGCATCTTAGGTGTTAAGTAAAGGATAGAAGTGAAACAGTAGCCGTTGAATTTATTGAATAGGTAGTAGCACGTTGAAATTTAACTATGGTCATAAACTGATACAGTTCCGATGAAATAAAACATACACAAAAAAGAGTTGGTCATTGACAAAATGTTCAGAGTAATAGTAGGTTGACTATTGGGGTTGGGGAGGGGGAAGGTGGGAAATAAATAAATACAAGCGGTGTCACGAAGTGCTGAAATTTGTCAAGTTCGAGCCGATGCAGCGATACGTGATGTTTTCTGAGTGTATAATGCAATAAGGATCACTCTTAGAATGCGGAAAACTCTCAAAAGCAACATCCTTTGCTAAGAAACAAGGAACAAGTGGACCTAAAAGTTACTAGCTCATTTCAAAACTGGGCCAATAATTTGGTTTGAACTAGGTTCCGAGCTGAACTAGGTTCCGAACTAGGTTCCGAGCTGGGTGCCGAACTTCTCACACCCCTTATAGGTAATGAGAGAAAACAATTTAACGCTCTGAAGGTTTGAAGGGTTCGATTTCAGCTAGCGAAATGATGAAAAACTATAAAGGATGAAGGTGAATATTAGCGACTCGTTAGAAAATTTAAAATATCCAATTTCTTTAAACGAAAGCTAAAATATTTTTGAAAAACCGACTTTCCATCCACAATTTTGTAAAGCAAACATAAGGAACCGACTTTCCCTGTTCGTTAAAAATTCCTAAAGTTTGTTTTTTTTTTTTCTGTGAATATGTGGGGTTCGATTTTTTTCTTCCACTTTTTTTTGCAAAGAACCATCCCTACTCAATGATCGGATTGTTGTGATCTAACTAATCGACCTTTATTGTTTTCTACCATTATTGAGGGCCCTCGCATTTTAAGTCATTGCCGCTCAGCGGGTATTCTGCTGACTGACCAGATTCGTTCCATGACCATCACATTGGTTGTGAATGGCTAATTTTAGCAGGAAAGCAAGAACAGCGAAAGGGATGAACCATACAGGAAGCGACAAGTCAAAAAGTTGAGAAAAACTTCGATTTCGCTGAAGAAGAGGTCGAATGTGCGAAAAGCACAATTGGACCAAACCACGAAAGCAACGGGAAAGAGCGAAAACGTAAGCATAACATTCGCTCTTTCTTATTTTTTTTTTCACTACACATTTTTCTGGATTTATTATATTCATATAATTTGGAATCATTTATTCATCTTCTCCACATCCATGAAAAAACATTACGTTATATGCCTTGTTTCTTGGTTTAAAAATTTTACTCATGAATTTTCGGAAAAAGGTTATTAAATTATCTAAGTTAACTTGTAAAAAAGAGTTCTAAATTTTCACTGGATTTTATTTATTCGAATTTTAAAGATGGTCGCTGGATGAGGAAAAAGGACGGAAGAGTAAAACAACGTTCTGTTTTAAGTCGAAAATGGTGAGTAAGACGGGAAGTGGGACAATTTCTCGAAAAAAGCATGCAACCACAATGGTTTGTATGGCTTTCTGCATTTGTTCTATTTTAATGTTGTTAAAAAACCACAGAAGCTGTTAAATTTGCGGCGGCGCTAATGTTGCTATAAATTTGAATTGCTAAGAGCAACGATTTCTTTTCTAGCATGTATTAAATCGTTGGGAAATGCTTCACGAAGCGTCTAAGCCGACTGGGGAAGACAGTGAATCCACAAAGCAAAATGAAAGTGAGTCACTTTATTCTTCCCGTCCACATAATTTAAATATATAGGTTTTCTTAAATTATTATCCTATCATTGTTTGCGTTGTTTTTGCCTACTTTGTGGTTAATTCACCTGTTATGGCAAAAGGATGCAATGTTACAATTTTTGTTCGAATGACCAAATGTTGACTCATTTATCTATAGAAGTTTGATAACTGTAGCTGTCGAAGAATTTTAAATGATCTACGAGAACTTTTTTTTGTGAGAATTGCTTGCAAGGAAATGTTTCTTGGCAAAATAGACTCATCAAGTATGAATTGAATCTTTGCTATTCGGTCATTGACCCTTTTTTGATATGTTTTCATATACTGGAACCTTCGGCATCCCCTCCTCCCCTTCCCCTTTCGAAACTTTGAACTCACATCGAGGAATTCAGCTTATCTCTACTGCGTTCTCTTTCGTGTCTTATTCTTTTTTTTGCGTAGTCAGTGGTGTTATTTCTATTCTGATCGACGTTCCTTCAAGTTTTATTTACAGAAAATATCAAACCGCAGGTAGTTATCAGGCCAAGCCAACTGGCATGGAAATCAATCATCGAAGTACAGCAAATCGAAATAACGAACCCTACCAAGGATCGCATTGCTGTTAAGGTCAGTTTTAGCTTATATGCTGATTTAACAAATATTGTTCCACCTCTGTGACCTTGCGGGATTGCTAAATATATAGTTAAGGTGAACCGAGCCAAGGTATTTTCGTTGGTGCACGGAACAGCTAACTTCAAGCGTCGCAAATGTTGCAGGTGTCTCCCTACCCCCGTCCCCTTCTCCCTCCATTGCGTCTCCCTGCCCCTTGCCTCTTTGTTTTGGTCTTGTTCAAGATAAAGTTTTTCAGACGTTATTGAGCTCTTCTAGGGGTTTTTTCTTTCTAAAAATGCATAGGAAAATTAATTGTGACATTTTGAAAGCTGAAAATTCCACTCTGTATTTCTCAAGAATATTTTGGAAATGCACTTAATAAAGAAATAAATTGTCATGAGTTGAACACGTAAGGAATGAGTGATAGTTCCCAAAGAATTTGATAGCACATAAATTTGCTTTGGTTATACCTTAATGGCACCGTTATTTGTGAATAAAAGTTGCAATTTGAGAAGCGAAGAACATTTGGGTTTTCCCTTGCCGTGGAGGGTATGAGAATATCCTCGAATGCGGGTCAAAATCCTTGACCTATGGTAAATTTTCAGATAAAATGTTCTAACAACCGGATATATCGTGTTGATCCGGTTTATTCGTTTATTGATCCTGGATGCTCTCTTCCGCTTAACGTTACGCGTTGTATCAGCAGTAATAAAACCGACAAACTTGTTTTCGTCACCATGCCGGTATGTTTTTGAAGACGATTTATTGAAACAGTTGCTTTGTTCTAGCTAATTTTGTTTAGATATTGATGTAATCGTTGAGGCGTTTACCTCAGGGTATGTCTTAGCGAAACACTCAACAGTGAAGTAATAAAAATCGGGAGGCTTGATGATAGCATAATTGTATAAATGTTGGAATGAGGGATTTGGTTGTAATGAGCGATGTCCATATGGGCAAACATTGACATTTGATCGCATCGGGGGAAATTTAGCACTAATTTATGGACAATTTCAAAACATACTTTACGCATTTTTATTGGTAGCCGGTTATTTAAAGGTAGCTGGTTGGCTGACAAATTGAATAATTTACAGGCAACTATGGAAAACAAAGATCCGAAATTATTATTCGAACAAACGCGTTCAGCATCAATCCGTCAACCATCGTCATTATTTGAAGATTATGATATGGAGGATTTATTTCTATTATAGCTTGATGGCAGATATATTCTTTATGCCAATAGAAAATTGTTCAATAAACTCTATTAAATAGATATTGGCCAGTTGTTGATTTTTTTACTTGCTCGGAGAATTAGATAATTGCAGGATATGAGATGACCTGTTTTGTCCGTATCATTTCGTCATAAAATGTGGAACACCCTGTCAGGACAAAACAATAAAATATGCGAATTTTTAATTCCGCTTATTAGCCGTTTTCATTAATTACCAACCGTAAGAGCCCCGATATTGCCCTCGTTGGCCCGACCATGCCTTGAAATCTCTTACGAGGGAATGTACATCAAAGGATATCCTCTTGCATGAGCTTTCAGGCTGATCCAACAGGTTCATGAAGAGTTGCCGATGAGCTTATAATTCCACCCGAGGGTATGTGGGCGTTATGGGAATGATAGGGCTATAATTTTTTTTCTTGAAAAGGGTTGTATGAAACTATGTTTTATTCCAAATATATTAATACGGTTGCTTTGCTGTAGTGTTGAATTGTGTAATGCATCGTTTTTCACTTTTGTATTATGATGTTTTGTTTATTTATTTATTTATTTATTTATTTATATTATTTATTTATTTATTTATTTATTTATTTATGTTTTGAGTTGAAAGAGAAAATCGATTGATTTCTCTCATAGACAAGTACGACTGTATAGTGCCAATTATTGTCAAGTTGGAATCGATCAATATTTGCGTATAATTAATGCAAGTGTTCTTATTTGTTCTAATTGTTGTTATTAAAGCCTTGGTAGTCCTTCTTCAACTTTAAGGCAATTTTTTGGTGATTCGTTCCGCAGCGATACGATATTCGGAATATTCCACATCGTAGTGAACAGATGTCCACTGTGCAAATTTGTTGCAAAGAGTACTTTATTTATAAGAAATTTGAATTTCAACTGTATCATTACCGTATCTTGATGATTAGCATACAAAAAATGTCCCTAAATTAGAAACATTCAGCAAAATGTCTTAGCAATACAATCTAATAGACTTGAAACAGTAGAGTCTTTAATCTATTCTCGTACAAAATTAAATTTAGTCATAATATTGGTGGATTTTTTATTTATGTTATAAAATCTCTTTGAAGAGCTTTGAGGAATTTTTTGTTGGCGTCGATAGTTGTTACTATTAAGTAAAAGTGCCGAAACAATAACGCCGCTTTTATGCTGCAGACAACCTGCAAGTATTGCGTTGCTATTGTTTTTAAAGAAGAAATTTGAAACTGAATTTTTTGGCTTTGCGCCGATCGTTTTTCGAGCTGCTTCGAAATGCCAGTGTTGCTATGCATCAAATCGTGAAGAACCGCCAGGTGCGCCGCTTTACTCGATGGCGGAAATGTCGGGGTGCTTTTCTTGTTGTTGTTCAGCGCCTAGATACTTTCCCACTCTATACTCTACATAGTTGTAAGGTCAGATATGTTATTGTTATTTGTAAGCTATGTGGTAGATTAAATGTCTCTGTTTATATTTATATATGTTTGTATGTATTTTGCATATAATTCCATGCTTTATTGTGTGAATAAATATTATTATTATTATTATGAGGCATTTATTCGAAATTGCTGACAACCTGAGGGAACTCATGGGTAGGGAAATACATTTCTAGAAGGATGCAAAGTTTAGCCTACGCAAACAAAGAAAATAATAGCAAAGTGAATTGTGTAAGTTCTAATATTAAAGTGAGCCAATTAGGAAGAGAACGAGTCGGGAATCTTTCGTTCTCGAATGATCCGACGCCGATTCTTGTTTATCTCTTTCGCGAGTCTAAAAGATATTCACAACGTCATCGAAAAGATTTAGCTCCTTTAGATTGTCGTCTTGCCCGTATGTAAATATTTGCATCTATGAATTTCTAAACCGATTTTTTTCACAGTTATTAGCTTATTAGCAGCTTAGGTATTGTTTTTCGCTTCAATAACATTTCATTGGACTAGTAGTTTGCAATGAAATAGATATTTTTCCTTTAAAGCATTCTTATGGACCTAACTAAGCCCTATGGGCTAACTCCTTTACTAAATTTTTACACCGATCAATCTTCTTTTCGACCTAAATCACTGACTCTTCTAGAGGTTATGCATAAAGTATAATAAGCAAATGCAAACGCAAAAGCTATCCCTCTAGGCAAATCTTTTTTCTATCTGCAAATAATAGCACTTTAAATAGAAATGCAATCAAAAACTTCATAAGGTGGATCTATATTGTGAGTCACTATTCAAAGAATCTATATACTCTAAAATGGAAAACAAACATGAAACACTCAGTGGTGTAATTATCTAAAAGAAATTTATGAAGCGTGAACAATTATTCACGAAGACATTTCCACATGCAAACTTGCCCAATCCGCGAATATTGCTCTATCCGTTCCAACAAGTAAGCAATAGTATTAAAGAAGGGCTGCTTTTTTATGTAGATTGATGGCGTTAAATTATTCGAAATTTCTTAACATTGAGCCAATTAATAACTCTGAAGTATTACGTCTTATAATTTAGGTATTTTCAAATGCGCTTGCCTTGTAATGCACCTCCTACTTTTTTATTTACTCCTTAAAATTGATAAGTAGACTTTCCTAATTTGTCATCACCTGTATATAGGTAGATGCCTTTTTCCAACCATTTATTCAGTGTTTTAGGTTATCCTTGATCCCCATTGTATTGCCTGATGAGGCATTGCATTGCCTATTGGTGATTGTGCGAACACCTAAGAATTTAGCTAACCTCTTCACCAATTAGTATGCTTGGCGCAAACTATAGAAGTCCGCAGCTTGGTGGACAATAATTGCTAGAAGTTATCAGTGAAGATAGTTTATTATCAAGTACCATCTTACCTGAAGGCATTCTAGATGACCCCGCCGAACACTTATGGAAAATCATCCCTTTATATATCATAAAACAGGTGCTGATTCATAAGGTCCGGCGAAATTCGGAGGCCTCCAACTTTGTGGATTCCCAAGTTTCGAGTTCGGATACGAACACTGTTGAAGTTTATGAAAGTATTTAGCGATGGACATGAGGTAACACTCGAGAACGTCTTTGAATCGCATCCTAATAACGCATCGGGATTGCGAAATCGATAAATGACGCAACGTTAGCGTTGACCGAATATATGCGTTTAAGGCGTTTTAGTATATGCGATGCAGCAACGATTCATTCCTTAGCAACCGAAGCCGGGAATTGCGTTCAGTGATCGAGTGCTTATGTTCAGGACGACACTTATTTACTTGCTAGTGAATCACATGCGAACATTAACCACTCCCAATGGATGATAATTTCCTCGATTGAGGAGATTTTAGCTCGCTTCACTTGTCTAATATCTTTACAAGCTCTTTCTTGTTTTGCCTCCACGAAGTATTCTAGATAAATTCGTTCCATTGAGGCAAATCGCGGCAATACGAATATTGTTTTGTCAAATATTCGTGCGTGTGAGTGAGGTTTAGTAAGTTTTACTGTTTTTTTTTTGTTGTCAAAGAATATATAGTTCTTTACCAGCCAGCTGGTTTACTATTTCACTTCCGACCTTGTGCTTTAAATAGTGTTTCTTTTGCGTTTGTTTTTCCTTAATGAAGTTGGATGGTTCCGTTTTTGCACACTTTCGATATGTCATTGGGTAGTGGAAAGCTGGCTTTAATGAGAAGTTGAGAGGTACCCAATTAGTGAAAATGAAAAACAGATGAACAGTAACTAAAGCACCTGTACTAATTACAACCCTACTACCAACTTTTGGTGCTATTGGAAGTGTCCCAAAGAGGATGTTTTCGCACTCTATGGGAGAAGGATCGTCTAACATAGTGGTTTTGACAGTCAATCACACATACATCAAGCTCGTTCATCACATCCTTCAGAGGAAGATGTGCATTGTGCGAACGCAAGAGACATCAACGTGGAAAGTTAATCTGCACACTCGTAGATCCGTGCACCTTCTATTAATTGTTATATGAAGCGCCAAAGTTCTAAAGAGAGAATGTAATGAATTAGGGTAATAGAGACAGCCTTTTTTCTTTATTGTTTTTTGCATTATTATTTATAGAGTTTACAACACCTTTATAAATTGTCTCGCGAACGATTTACATTGTGGAGAAATCGGACTTTAAACATTACCTTTGGACATAGGTAATTGGTGATTCGAAAAGATAGGAAAGTTTTTTTTTTTTTCAATTTCCACGTGAAACTTCAATCGAATCTATGAAATCATTGCGTCATTCATAGAGTATTCTAATCGCAAATTGGGCAACTCATGTGTTCACTTAAGGATGCTATTATATTGCGTTGTCTTAGAGATGCGATGAGCGAAGATAACCCGCTTGTGCATTTTTCAATCCTCTTTTTTTAAAATTTTTTAATTAGCAAAATGGATACTCATATGTTATCTCTTTGCCAATCATGCTTCAAATTGCTTTTTTTTAGTGGCAATAATATTAACAATTTTTCAATATTTTGCAATTTTTAAGGCAAACTAGTTAGGTACTTCAATTATGAACAATATGGGCACCCTTATAAAGATAAAATTCTGGCATATAAAGCGTCTTTAACCATCTTGTCGGCTACATATAATTTCCTTCTTAGGGAGTGTAGCAATAAGGTCGACTTCATCTTATATTTAAGTAAAGATTTTTTTTAACCAGAGTAAAACAAATGAATAACCGTGCCAGGGGATCTAGTTCGACATTTCTTTTCACAATTCACTTCAGCAACTGTATTAGTCTCATAAACTACCAACAATTAGTAAGTAAAATATACGCACAATTTCTAACTATTTTAATTGATAGGATTGCTTTTGCAAATTTCTTATGAATAGTCTCCGATGAAAACGTAATCTCTGATTGGTTGCGGAATATGTTCTAATTTTTGGAAAAACTGCTGAAATTCATAACTTCTCTTGAAATTGTTGGGCGGATTTGAAAATGGAATGACAGGGACTTTTTTTGTGGAACTTTGTGTGCGGAACCGATCGAGTGCCATTTGCGTCATTTACGTTCTACAAAGAGGAAGTGATTATAACGATGTGTATATGAGATGAGAAGATTTTGTTCACCTGTACCACCTTGTGCTTCTTTGTGAAAGTCTTTGCAGCATGGTCTTTAATCCCGACCCTACCACCTCGGTCATCATTCGAAAATCTCTGCAAATGTTTCATATTTGCAATTTCAGAGATTTGTCGTTATCAGTGGATCACCTTATCAACGAGTGAAATGTCTGGTTTATCGTTGATTCGAGCATTGGATGGCTCTGATATGACTGAGACGGCGCGCATACTCGATATTAGCCCTGTGAGTTTATTTACTTAAAAAGTATATCCTTGATTTATTTTAGTAGAGATTACCATATTTCAATTCATTTCTGTGCCATAACTATATGATTAAACAATGGTACGGATGTTTCATTTAAGAAAAAAACCATTGTTAGTGATATCATATTATCATTTCGAAGGTTCTAGAAGTCTTATTGCTCTATTTTTGACAATTATTAGTGCACTAACAATTGCTGTAAAATAGATTATAGTTATGCTCATTAGTGGGAAGATGCAGAGGATATTGGTCATATCCTTAAATCAGTCTTCACAAAAATTTGTCCCTAAATCGGGGCGAATATCTTTGTCTATCAAATCTACCAATTTGACTGACTTTTTCACAGATCGTCAATTCCTTCTCACAGTGTTCATAGGTAAAAATTGTAAACGTTTCCTATACTTCACTACTTTATGACTGCTGTCCACTTCTTGAAAGATAAGAAATTTGCAGCGAATTGGTCTTTCTTCCCCTGTTTGCTCCCATACCCCCTCCTCCCCCTTCTTTCCCACTTACTGGAGAGTGGGTCAAAAATCGAAAACACAGCTCCAAAATTTCATCCTTTTACCCGAAAAGTTTAAGCAATTTCACCAAACAGTTTCATTATATATGCAGCTTAGTTCCGAAGTGAGTAAGAAAAGGCATCATACACATAAATGTGTTATAAAGTCATTACAGGAGGAAGTTTCGTCACGAGATAGTGAAGATCGAGTGGCGCTGCATTATGCCTCTGAAACTGCCGATGCCAGCACCTTCAAGAGAATCCTGGAGTTGGATCCGTCACTGATCGACTGTCAGGATCAGAATGGGTTTGTGCTCATACCTTCTTAGCAGCGCCCTTTTGTGATGGTTGCTTAATATTTTTAGAATCGAGATCACCACCACATCTGCAGTAGTCTTCCACCCGCTCCCTTCGAGTTTTCAGGTTTGAGCTGTTGGCAAAAGTTCTGAGTCATCAGTTGTTGTTGCCTTCCGTTGCGTTGCCGTCGATTTCGAGGCTTTCCTTATGAACGGCCAGTCCTGCTTCCTCCCCTCTCCAGCGAATTGAGGGTTTGAGCCCTTTTGTGATGGTTGCTTAATATTTTTAGAATCGAGATCACCACCACATCTGCAGTAGTCTTCCACCCGCTCCCTTCGAGTTTTCAGGTTTGAGCTGTTGGCAAAAGTTCTGAGTCATCAGTTGTTGTTGCCTTCCGTTGCGTTGCCGTCGATTTCGAGGCTTTCCTTATGAACGGCCAGTCCTGCTTCCTCCCCTCTCCAGCGAATTGAGGGTTTGGGAAAACCCGGTGATTGGCTTATGTACAGTCTTAGAAAAAATAGCAGAAATGCGATAAACTAGGAAGAAATAGGGGGCGCGGAGCACCTTGGTATTGAGTGGATCAATACGGGAAAGGCAAGGAAGGCAACAGACGGGTAAAATTGTATTCCCATGGATCTATCATATGTACAGTATCTGACGCAAACAAAGCACTGAGATGTTCTGAATTATTAAGAACCTTCTCATCTTAATTTATCAGTTTTTCAAGGATATTTCTAATATATGGTGCTGAGTTGCCTTACAACACATGAACCCCTTTGTGCTCACCATTAAGAGCCAAAAAATTGTGCAACTTTTGAAGCTTCGGTTCCCTAGCGTGATAATGGCGCTCTTTCATGATGGTTTGAACAGGTTGCCAGAGGATACGATAGATTGTTCCATTATAGTACCATCAAATGGTTACGAGAGTCACTATGAGGTGCAGAATTATTTTGGGATAGATCGAAATTAAATAAAGCGTTGGTTTCCTTGCACCAAGTAAATCATCAACATCAGTCACATAATCACGAGATGGTTCACTGTCGAAGCGAACAAGCAAATTAGAGGAACCGTTGGAACATGCAGGGTGGTGGTCATCAGCCAAATTATGACTAATCCACTCTTCATTTCCTTCTTTTTGCTGATTTGTCTCAAACTTCCGACGACTATTGTTTGCACTAGCGTCACCTCTGCTGCTTATCTGAACGATAGTTGTCAACACATATGAACAATCTTTCTTTGCCTGTGTTCTTATTTAACGACAGTGAATATGCTGAGGTTCATTTATTTATTTTCTGCTGTTTATTCACCTCATATATCGGTAACCGATCTCGAGCCCAAACAGCAACCAAAAAATTGTTAGTAATCTATAGGTAATGTGAAGAGTTAATTACACTTTAGATATAAAGTAATTCGTTGAGGAATAATACCCATCATTTTCGTATTTTCATTTCTCAAATAAACTGCAGTAATCAAATTTTGAGATTATATTTCATAACTATGGTGATCTCACGCATTGATTTCAGTACCCAAACAGCAACCAAAAAATTGTTAGTAATCTATAGGTAATGTGAAGAGTTAATTACACTTTAGATATAAAGTAATTCGTTGAGGAATAATACCCATCATTTTCGTATTTTCATTTCTCAAATAAACTGCAGTAATCAAATTTTGAGATTATATTTCATAACTATGGTGATCTCACGCATTGATTTCAGTAATAAGATGGGATCATATCTTTTTGTGTGTTTCAGGTACACACCATTATTGGTAGCCGCAATGAGTGGAAACACATCGGCAATAAAGATTCTCCTTGAAAGAGGCGCACAGATCAATCACATCGATAAGGACAAACACTCGGCGATACATTGGGCTGTCGTATGTGGACAGGTACGTGGTTTATTTCTATCTAGAAGGAGACTAATTATTTCCTTCATGGGGATAGTTACTGATTCAACGAACCAATAAGAAATAGATTTTGCTATAGCCATAGTAAGTTTACATCTTTGATCACTCAAAAGCATTGATTAATGCAGCTAAGTGATGTGTGTTTTGAATATGGTGTTATGCTCATATGCAAATGTTTTATTCAGCATTGTGTAACTTTCTTTAAAATAAGGGATCATCTTTGGGCCCGTTCTTTGCTAGATCCCAACATATGTTCTAGTGCAGAGAAATCAAATATGAAATTACGCATAAATATAGCAGAATCACTTTTGCTTTCATATACACAGTTTTCAATTGGCACTGTTTACAGAAAATTTGCAGAGATGACTTAAGCGTATGGAACTGGAAAATTCTATGATAAAAAGAATCTTTATGTTAGTACAAACCAGGCTGATAGTGGATTTTAGCAGCTGAAGACTTTCATAAAACGGCCACTTAGAGATTTTTGCAGTAGCGTTTATCGTAGTGAAGAAACAAAGTTTTCCCTATCTTTTTCGCGATCGCCTATAGGTATTGTTCCGAAATCGGCCAAATGTAGTTGAGCCCATACCTGTTATTAAGAAGAGGTGTACGTATATTATCATTGTCATTTTTGTTGTACTAAAATTAACCATCATTAAGCGAGGTGGGAGATGGCTATTTACTATCGTTGCTTTCATCGTTTGCTCATTGAAGATTTTTATAGTTGGACGCGCTCGTTTTATTGCTTCAAAGAGGTGCCAACGTTAATGCTTTGGATAATCAGGTAATCTTAAAGGATATTTCCGCATAACTTCTTTCATTTACCGATTCTCATAATAAATGTTAAAAAATTTATGAGTAATAGTGAAATAAAGGAAGAGCTTTAAGTATTATTAACGCTTAAGATGTGGTAATATAAAAAAATCACGAAAATACACCGATAGGTTGGTAGTTAACGTGCCCACGATATGCTTCTACATGTCGTTTGCACCACTTACTACCTTAATCTGTGATAATGGCTTAATTCAGTGGCATCACTTTTCGACGTCACGTCTAATTGAAGAGTAACTTCTTATTTTGGAAAACTTCAAATGAAACTTTCATGTATTCTGCTCCGGAATAAGTAGAGAAGATAACGCAACAGGAAGCAACGGGGCAAAATTCTATGAAATAAAACAACAAGTTAAATATGTTTTTCCACTCGAAAAAATGTTTTTCTACTTCCCTGTCTATTGTAGACTGTTCAACAGCATGGACCGTTTTTCAACTTCCATAGGTTTCATAACTGCTATAACTCCAGATGATCTTTGTTCAGCAGGATGGTAGAGTACCTGAAAATTAATGAAGATAAGGAGTTCATGTCGGCAGGAGTATAAAAAAGATAAGGAAATCCACCTACCAAATGGTGCCAGGAGTTATTCAACAATAATTATGTGTAAATGTACGGTTAAAATCTTGTTTTTGAATGTGGTCATCTTTAGCAACCAATAGAGCCCTTAGATTTTTTGTCGAAATTTTATATTTTATAGGGAGTTGAACTTTCAGATAATTGAACTTTGAATTAAGGAAGAAGAGTACTTGAGTGATTTTCTATGTTTATAATAATTGTATAATAGTTTTATGCATTTATGAGTGCATTTGTTTGATTATTGTGTTCACAAATCTCAAATATCACAGAAATTACGTTGTTTTGATTAGGAAATTATAAAGAAAAGTTGATCCCTTGCAAGTCTAATCGGAAGATTTTGATCTATCAGCATGAAATTCCTCTAAAAAATTCCACGGTATAAGTTTTTGAAGACCTCCTTTTTCCTTTCATGTAATCGTTATTGTCATCAGAGTACTTACGATCCTCTCGATGCTGTCTATTTTAACAGTCGATTGAGGTTCATATAATTTTTCTTTAATTTGAATGTTAGATTTTTTTTCGGTGGGGAGATTTTACTTCTTTTTCTGCATATTACTCTGTCTGTTTGTTACTCTATTAATCTATTTGAACGAAACATTCCGGTATTGTTAGGGTTTAGCAACAAAGGGGAACAGAGTTTGTTAAGAAATGGGAAGACTGTTATCGAGGAGGGGGGGGGGGGGGGGGGGGGGGGAGAGGAAGGAGTTATTTTTCTCTCAAAAGTTGAGCTTCAACGAAGGAGGGAAAGAAGGGAGTTATTTTCCTCTTAAAAGTTGAGCTTCTAAGGGGAAGGTGGGTGAGAAGGGAGCTATAAGTTGAGCTTCGAAGAAGAAGGGGGAAGGGGGGAAAGGAGGGAGTTCGAGGAAGAAGGGAGAGGGGGGAGAGGAGGGATTTATTTTTCTCTTAGAAGTTGAGCTCGAGGAAGAAGGGGGAAGGGTGAAAAGGGAGTTATAAGTTGAGCTTCGAAGAAGAAGGGGGAAAAGGGGAGAGGAGGGAGTTATTTTTCTCTCAAAAGCTAAACTGGTGGTTATTGAAACTTATTTAAAAATCTAACATTCAAATTCGCGCCAATGATCTCATTCTTTTTCGCCACTGTAGCAGCACTTCAATGACCGTCTTTGTTTGGGTTTTTCGTCTTTCAGTGTTGGGAGTTGCGTACGTTGTATATGGTGTTCATCAGTTTTGCTTCTTGTAACAAGTGGATTATTTTTGCTTCTAAAATATAGCCTTCGTATGGAAATACTAAAAGCCACTTGTGGAAATGAGTGTGCTCTTGAGAAGTGTTAGTGGTGTTTATCCTTGTCGCTGTATCACGCATACGCCAAAAACTTATTAGTATTCGGCTTAGCGAGTTGGTGGTATATGTGCGCATATTTGATTCCACTCTAACTGCAAACATTTTTTGAAGATCCAACTTTTTTTAGCAGCGTGACAGTTTCCAAATTTGACACCCCTTGCATATTTGCAGCTTTTGGCATCGTTGACTGAGTTATCCCATCCGTTGATTTCACTCATTTCATGAAAACTTCGCATATGTTCATTACTGGTAAATAACTGCTATGCACTACCTATGTTCGAAATTTGCAGTGTTATAATAGTGCTGCAACATATTTGTAGTGTTATAATAGTGCTGCAACATATTTGTAATGTTGTAATAGTGCTGCAACATATGACAATCGCTGTCTTATTTGAACACAATTGATCGACGTAATAATATGAACTGTAAACATTGCACTTGCAATAGAGCTGCTTAGGGGGGAATTTTTTTCTGCGGTTGACTAATTGGGGGTAAGGTCGGGGAAGTGTTATAATAGTGCTGCAACATATTTGTAATGTTGTAATAGTGCTGCAACATATGACAATCGCTGTCTTATTTGAACACAATTGATCGACGTAATAATATGAACTGTAAACATTGCACTTGCAATAGAGCTGCTTAGGGGGGAATTTTTTTCTGCGGTTGACTAATTGGGGGTAAGGTCGGGGATTATTTTCTGCGGTTGACTAATTGGGGGTAAGGTCGGGGATTATTTTCTGCGGTTGACTAATTGGGGGTAAGGTCGGGGATTATTTTCTGCGGTTGACTAACTGGGGGTAAGGTCGGAGATTATTTTCTGCGGTTGACTAATTGGGGGTGTAAGGTCGGGGATTATTTTCTGTGGTTAGACGTTATTATAAATGGCATGTCCCACTGGGAACTTATTATTGGATCTTGCGTTGCTTTTTCCCTCTCAGATATTTACGTAACAAATTGCAACAATACTTAAAAGCAAATCTTCGCCTACTTGTTTAGCCGATCTTCGTAATTATTGGAAATTAATCTTCAGCGTTATCCATCTTTGTGTTTTTTCTTCTAATAAAAATATTCATATAGTTGGAATTTCTTTGTACATATAACGAGCTCAAATGTTTTTTGTGTGTTTTTCGTGTCTTGTTGTATCGCATTAGTGGGAAGTGTCCAATAGAAACGATTTAGGATTTAAAACTTCTCCATGGAGATTTTTGCATGAAGTCTGCACACCGCACATCACGTTCGAATAGCAGTATACTTCTCAGTATTGAGGTGGCAGATTTTTAGTCATGGAAAGTGAAAAATGTGCTGATATCTGAAGATGTATTTTTGGTGGTTTAAGTTTCTTTTTGATAGAGAGAGAGTTGTTGCGATGGTCTGCTAACTGAAGTTTTTTACAATATGCCAAAAATTGCTATCCAGGAGCGCAATTCATAAGTCCTAAAGAAGTTTTTTGCGTTCATATGAACTTCCCTTCGAGAAAAAAAAATTTTTTTTAAATGAACGCCTATTTAAAGAATCATATTTAAGGAGGCACAAGCATTGCATTATGCAACAATAACTGAAGATATTCCACACGAACGAAGCGAAGCAATTTTACATGTTTTATTAAAGAATGGAGCATCTGTGAATGGGAAGGATATCGATGGACGAACAGCCATCCTTTGGGCTGCAAGTAATGGTAACTACGAATCGTTTATTAGTGCTTTATCTCGTCAATTTGCATTACAGCAACAGTGTTTTTCATTCACAATTCTTATGCGCAAATTAGTACTGCTAACTGTATCTTTGTGTTGAAGTTACGTTCAGTATTTTCAGAGATTGTTGTATAATTGCCTCACCCTATCGTTGTTGCTTTTGCGGCGAAAATGCTATAATTCATAGAGATTTGATTTTTTAATCGAATTTACTAACTTTTGCAGTTAGCATATATCATAATAAGAAATTACAGTTTTTTTTTTTTTTTTTGGAAAGCATTTTTGACCTCCAGATATGATATTTGGAAGAAGTCTTTCATCACTGTTTACTTCCTTAAATTTTGTTGCACACTTCAGAACTAGGACTGCTGAGCATCTGGTCATCTATAGCCAATGAATGTGGCCGTGTGAGAAAATTTGATATCATAGTTTTTCAAGTGTCTTGAACGTCTAATGTGAAGGGTGTGACGGGTGATCGTTGCGCAAGAGGGGGGATCCTTGCAGCGATATGAGGTCGATTTCAACTTTCTTCTCGGAAGACATCACAAATTCCCAACTTCAGGAATTCGATTTTATTGCTCCTTCAATTCAAGAAACTTGAAGTGTATCATATTTCGTCCTCTGTAGTAACTTTAGAGCAGATCTTTGAATGGGTAAACGATGGGTTTCAAAATTTCAAGCTGAACCATCCATCGATATTGTCGAATGCGGTTATCCTGTAACACTTATACCATGACTAATGACGCGGTCGGAAAAGTCTTTCTTATTCTACATTAAAGAAGAAACTGAGGCAAACATATGTGCGTCTTTCGATCTATAATTCCTCTCGTTTGACACCCACTTATCCACCTTTTCTCTACTTTCATCGGCTCGAAGCGCTTTGCAACGATTGTCTTGCTAACACCTAGCTGCACGCCATCGACGAATTGTTAAACATGAGGCCTACTCAGCCAATGCTTCCAGCCAACTGTCACCATAAGTAATAGCTCGTCCATTAGCACTGCTTTCGACAACAGCCTCGTTTCAGCATAAGAAACTGACAGACTAACTTGACACAGTGCTGTCGTTCGCCGTTCTCTTTTCAAACTCAGGCGGCATTTTTTGAGCTGTTTCTTTGGACGTTGCGCGTGAGGGGGAAGCCTCGCAAAAATCGTCTTATGTCCAGTTTTCATTGTTCGATGTTTATCCAAAGTTTACTGGTCATTACACTTGCAGTGGTGTTTATCATGATCAGGTGTGTAGGAACCATCGTAGGTAAAGCATAAAAACAATCGGATAACCTAACATCAGGGAAGACACTCTCTTTCCACCGCTTAGGTGCTCCTCTTCAACACAGTCAGCAGTGCATTCCTCAACGCATCAATAAAGCATTTATGCTTTGCAGGCAATACGGATGCAATGTTGAGTCTAATACAAGCCGGCGGTGATCGGTATGCGGTGGACCGAGATCGTCTCAGCGCATTGCATTGTGCGGCTAGTCATGGTCACGAGCATGTGCTTGAGCTACTGATCGAATCTTCGGATAAGTCGGTTATCGATGCCGTTGATCGAAATGGTGATACTCCACTATTCTATGCGGTCACTCTTGGCCATTTCGAATGTGCCCGACTGCTGTTGCTTAGCGGTGCTAACGCTAACCATCAGGTCAGTTGTATAGTGTTCAGCCTTCAGTAATATTTTTTTTTTCAGTGACCCTCTCGTATTCCATTTGTTATGTTAATTTCGAACACTGTGTTCAAGGCTTGTATACGTAGTGTTCAATCGAAACAATTCGGCGTATTAGTGTCATCAGGGCTGAAGCAAGCATGCTTCGACACTGATATTCCCTGCCATTAATGGTGTTATAATTTAGCATTTCCCCTATTTTGATAATCCATCCGTGCTATTTCCCGTTTTTCATGAAATGCGCCGAGTTTTAAGTCATTGCTAGAATGAGTTTGGAATGTTTCAATTTCGAGCAGGAAATCCAACCTCACATCATTTTCTGTCAATTATTATCTAGTAACATAGAGCGACAGGGTCCACAACGGATAGCTAGTTGTCCAGGTAGCCATACTGCTTATTCCACCACTTGAAATCAGATGAAAAAAAAAACTTTCTATGATAACAATGTTTCCTTCTAGTTGGTGCTAAATGGCTAACAGTTTTATTGGCCCCACAAAAGTGCAGTCAGCAGCGGACCTCCCATGACTATTTGCATTGGTGACTGCGCAAGGCAGAGCAGCCGAACTGCATTGACGGTCTTCATCCTTTTTGGTGCGAGCGCATACGTCCTTTTAATCCTCCCACATTGCAAGAGAAATGTTTTAAAAGTTCTCCACCCGCAGCCCTTCTACTCTAACTAATGAGTTTTGAAAAATGTTTCTTAGTTTAATTTTTGTATATTTTTGCAGATTTCTATTTTAATTCACGGCATCTTAATACCATCTATATTCGTCTTTCTGGTAGTTCTAGTTCGAGATGATCTGAAGCTAGGTTTACGAAAGTAGTACACATCTGTGCACATAATCTCGTAGCGAAGGAGAGGGGAGGAAGTGAGGGGGAGAATGGGAAATGGAGAATTCCTTCATGTCCCCTCATGATAAAGTTTAGCTTATATCGGCCTTAGAGTGTTTTCTTCAGTTTTCTTCAACGTCTTCTTCTAGGGGCAGCTGCGACAAACCCACGACGGTGAATAATTGGTGAACTGCCCTATACTACAAAAGCATTGCTTGCTTGCCAATTGCTTAGTAATCCCTATCTAGTCGCTTGACTATGTTGGTTACGAAGCGACCGATGAAATTGAACTGTATATTTAAACCACCTCTCGCTTAGGCTTAAGCTTAGGTTGGGCTTAGGCTTAGCCTTAAGCCTAGTCTTAGGCTTAGGCTTAGGCTTCAGCGCACATAGCTAAAGATTTAAAGAGAATTTCATTCCGAACCAATGACCACAGTCTCAGTGAGACAAATGAACGATACAGGAAAATATTAAGGTACGCGGGCCTCTATGTGCAATGAGCTTTTATTAACGAGTAGTTTAATCGTTGCATCGAAATGTTTGGTGCAAAGAGGTCATGTTTTTTCCCAAAATATTTTTTTATTTAAGAAACTCGTCAGTTGCACTATCTGTGCACGATAGCAGCTTTTTTAAAGGTTTGCTTTAAAATACGATAGCGACTATTGTGGTATTGCTGAGAGCTGGTCATAGGGTAGGGGGCTACCTGTCGGCTTTGTTTGATCCGGCCTGACACGATTCACTTTTCGTTTTACATCCATGTTTTTTTGAAATTTTGCACCTAACTATCTCTATGGAATGAATTGTATTATTACAGGATTTCCGTTTGCGGACAGCAGCCCATTGTGCTGCTGCGAAAGGACAGTTACGAATGCTGAAAATATTGAAACATTTCGGAGCGAGCTTTGAAATCCAGAATCGCCGTGGTGATATCCCTCTCCATGAGGCAATTCAGGCTGCTAGCAAAGGTATGTTCCACTCGTTAGCTTGTCTGGCGTTTTGTCGGAGTCGTTGTAATTGCGCCTCATGTTTAGCTCAATCCAAATGTTGGCAATCATAATTATTCAGCAGAAATCAATGTTACCTCGACAGAAATATTTGAACTGCATAATCGATTTTCTGTGGTGTATAACATCTGTGGTGTATAACAACTGTGGTGTATAACACAAAATGTATAACATTTTGATTAAATCTTCAAAATTGTTTGCTAAGAGATCCTTTCTGCTTGCCCAAACTGGAAACGGGGTTTCCTCTTGCTTATGCGAGTGGGAAGTAATGTTAAAAATTTCATTGACATCAGTGAATCATTTGAAGATATCGTCGAGTGGCTACTTGCTCTGCATCCGTCTACAGTGAATTCGGCGAATCACGAAGGTCGTACAGGACTTCATTTAGCTGCTGCCTCTGGAAATATGGAAATTGTTGTGATGTTATGCTCGAAAAACGCCAATGTTAATCCACTTATGCTATATAAGGTTGTTGTGTTTTCATTCATTTAAATATAACTGCGAACGTAGTAATGAAAAATAAAAAGTTAAAAAGCCCAAAGCACGGCCGTAGTTGAAATGGCTGTTTTTTCGATTGCTGCAATTTTGTACTCGATACGATTTTAAACGGCATAAACCGTATTTTATCGCTCATCACGACGAGGGCATGGAGCAGGTGCTGACGAGTCGATTCACCAATATTCCTCCTAAGTGGAATAATGGTGAATCGACTCATCAGCATCCGACGGGTAGGAGGCCAGCCTAAGCCCTGACCTTCATGCTGCCTTACAACTCCCTTTCTTAGGCGGAGATGGAAGCGATATAAGGGCACTTGTTAGTAACAAGTGCTTCATTAATTAAAGTGAACTTTGCTGGCTATTCAAGGTGGATAGGGAAGAATGTCGGAGATGACTTGCTCGCTCAATGAATAAAAACCGTCAATATAGCAGAGAATACGAATACAGAGAGAAAAAGTGCCTGGAAGTGGGGTAAAGAATGACTCGAAAGGAAAGGTGAGGGTAAGGTGGAGATAACTAGCGATGGCGAAAAGACTGCTTGATCTTATTCGAATTGTTCTTGCAATAGGCAGCAACCTGAGCAGTGCAGTCCGCATACTAGTGAAACATAGAGATACTTGTAGTTAGCGGTATTCCGTTTCGCTGCTTCAATATTTTTGCGCAGAGGTTTATGCGTTGATTTACCGATTTTTTAAAGGGTGCGCTATATACCCCGCTGGATTTGGCGATGAAAAAGGAACATGAGTTGGTCGTTGAATATCTAACTAGACGTCACTTGGCTAAGACGGCTGATCAGATCCCTGAAGAATCACGCAAAGATTGGATCGCGAGGCTTGAGGAGCAGGTTGACCAAGGTCCACTTTTTTATCGCTCTATTAAAGTTTCGTCTCTGCTGTATTTTGCTTTTGTAAATACTTTAAGCAGGAGAAAGAAACTTTTTATTCAGAGGTGTTTGTAAAATCACCGTCGTTCCAATCCCAGTTCAGAGCGTTTAGTTGAAGTTGACGTTTTAGTTGTAGGTACATGGTGCTAGGATCTATTCGGCAACAGGGAGAAAGAATTTTTTTTTAACTCGTGGGCTTTTTTCCAACTTTGACAGTTGTGTTCAGAGCGTGTATCCTTGCAAAATTTTTTCATTGCGAGAACTTGAAAACAAAACATGGGTATTCCAATTGCCCTAAGCTGAACCTTGAATTTCATGCTATAGGCATTCTTATGGACGCTGTTGAATTGTCTCATATCCAGTGCTACAACAATGAAGTTCCCTCCGTTTTTTTTTCTGTTTATGAGATTAGCATTTCCGACATGGAGCAATACCGAATCACACTTTCCCTCTCATATACGAAGTTTTGCAAAAACGGATAGAAGCTCCAGTATGTAGTTTATAGTTTATAGTTTATAGTTTGCAGTGTAGTTTATAGTATGTCACCCCCCAATTCATCAAGAAATCACCCCCCAATATCGGCTCCCTCGTCCGAAAACGTTGGCCAAATGCCAAAATTCCTTGCGATCTTCTGTATTATAGTAGTGAAATAGTAGATCGACAGTAGTGAAAAGTTGTATCAAGCGATCGTATGTAAGCGATGAAATATAAATCATATAGATCTGTAGTATTTTTTGCTTTTAATGAAGAATTGACATCTGATTTTCAGCTCGTAAACAAGGCAATTATCGTCACAACTATGTGGAGGAATTCGATCGGCGCTTTGGATCAACAAGAAAAATTAGTCGCCAACGATCACAGAGTGAAATTCACACACAGGAAACTCAAACCGCTCAACCGGATTGCAAACCTGCCGCTACGAACACTTCAGTAAGTGATTGTATGAATGTCACTGCAACAGTTCAGTGAATTCCTAGAACTTTTCTTAGAAATCCTAGAAATCTTGAAACGCTTCTCCTAACGGCGCTTGCCTTAGGAATGTGATACATTAACGCTTTTATTTAATTGGAATTTAACAAGAACGTTCGTGAGAATAATGGGCTCGCATAGGCCGAACGAATGAAATGACTCGCTTTATTCGAGCAGAAGAAAAGCAAACGGATCGGGCGTAAAGGATGATTTATGACACTTTTCATAGCCGCGTCACTTTTAAAATCAACCGATCGTGATATGCTAGAAAATGAGCTTGAAACTTTCTGAAGTGGTTGGAACTGAAAAGGCTTGGTCACCTTTTTATCTTTGACGATAGACATTCTAATAACAATAAGGTCGTCATGACATACACGATTGTCTCCTGGTCTTTCAGGGCACAGTTGCATCATGATCTCTCTATTTTTCAGCGAAACGCAAGTCGAAGGCCAAGTAGTGCATCTCCTCGAACTATTATTTCTTCGCTCATACCGAAGGCTACCAGCACCACCGATCTGCTGAGTCTACCGGGTGGTACAGCAATGGACGATGCACAGGTGTTCTTCTTCTCCGTTTTAAAACTACTGTTCGTAGAATTTTTAGGCGATGCCGGAAGAATCCGCAACTGTAGGTTAGGAGTTGATGCGTTTTACTTTACAAACCAAAACTCATCCACTGCTTTAGGTCGACCGGGAAGCAGTGGACCAAAGAATTCAACGTATCGTACATGAAGAGATTCAGAAGGCAGCGCTCGCCATCAATGAGGAATCACGTGGAAAAAGTGCGGAAGAGGCCGAGACAAGTATAACCCAGAGTACCACCGAAGCCGAAAGTATAATTGTCTATCCGATTGAAAAGGATCCAGAGACGACGAAAAAAAAGAAAAAATCAATTCGGTGAGTTGTAGAGTTGACTACTCATTCATCATATTTGTGCAATGCTCAACAGAACTTGAAGACAGCGAATTTCATAGTGATTAATAAGCATTAAGAACTTAGGTGAAGGTGACACAAGTTACGTTCAAAGTTTTCTGAAGAAAAGTTGTAATATTATTTTGAAGCAGCTGACAGAAATTGGATGCGGACCTTAGTTCGCCAGCTACCGCAAGTTCTAATTTTCAGTTTGAAAAATAGAGGATTTTAAATCATTTTTTATGTATTGCTACATAGACGAATCACATCCTGAAGTTTTGCGCTTGTTTATAGAGGAAGCGATTATGGAAATCCCACTTTAGAATTGTTGTTAGGATGTTGGCTACCCTTTGGATTTTGAGTTATTTTGGCTGTTGCCCATAAAATGACCTAAGAGGTACACATATTGAGACCACTAATCAAGTTTGTATGAAACAAATAGAGCGAGCCTAGCGAGGTCAAGCTTAACATTTCCATGTAAAATAAAACTTGAGTGCCTGTGTAAGAAGTAATAAATACACTCCTTCAGGTTGCCTGTAATGTTATAAAATTGAAATCTGTAGTAATATTTCATTGGTAGTAGTAGAGTATCATTCGCTAATCAAAGAAAGTTCGCTGATAATGTTATGATGCTTCCTTCCATCCTTTGGATTTAACTATGAAGGGAAACTCTGCGTCTCAATGGGACTTTCGCAGTTGATGGTTTGTTTTCTTGCTGAGGGAATACAGAAAATTTATGTTTGACAGTAATTCAATGATGTAGTTATCATTGAATTCTTCCCTTTCTTCTTTAAAAATATATTTTTTCTCCCCATCTAGACACTCCACTAAACATTTATTATTAACGAATCTGAAGTAAACTTGCATCCAAGAGTGAAACATCGCAACCAACAGCAGCTACACTGTCCCCTGAAGACTAGGCACAGGCCTAAGTTATGCCGCTGTCGGCACCTCTGAAGGCCCGCTGCGAGCCAATTCTTTTGTCGTATGGATGAGGTACTTCTCCACTGCTAGGTAGAGGGCAAAGCAGCGGCGTTTACTGAAAGTCAGTTTGAGCTGAAGGATGATCGCGGGACTTATTACACCTTGAGCAGGGATCATGCGTCTAAACCAGCTGGTCAGTTTGCTTATCCCTCTCCTCTTCCCCTGAAAAAAATCAAAGAAGTAGAAGGTTAACTCTGATACATGAACGTTCTAGGATGATCCTCGCTACATGTTTTGCACTATGCAATTTTATCTTTAGAATGTCATCAACGAAATCAAAAAGCAGTTCACGACGTCGCGGTGATAATGAAGCAAAGGAGAACGTCAGTCCAACGATGAACTCGAAGAAGTCGAAGAAGAAAATACAAATGCCTGAAGTAAGCGATGAAGAAGCAGAATTGCAAGCATCTGTAACACGACATTCTGACGATAACGAGGACAACCTTGCCTTGACGATCCCGTCAGACGACCAACCTAACAGATCATTTGGTAAGGGAACTGTATGCAACATGATACCCGTGAGCACGGGAAACTCTTATTTCTATTTTCTAAATTTGCATATATGTCAGCGATACAGCGATATATGTCAGCATATTCACTGCATTTTTACAGCAATTTCTTTGCAAATCGGAAGTTTAGGCACAACATACAGTTTCACATTCACTAGATATGACTGACCTATGTTATCATTTAATATGGTTTGAGGTGTCCAATTCAATTCTCTACTGAGTCGTCCGTGATGCCGATGAAACGTCAAAACACAGTTTAATATGCATTAAGTATGGCAGTAAAATTTCCGGTTTATAGGCGAATTGTTTTTACTCGGTTCTATTTTTCGACAAAACGACAAATGGGTTTGAAATCGCGAAAGGAAGCTTCGAACTGAGCTCATAAAATTTCTGTGTTCGGTGCCACTGTGGATTTGATGCGATTTCTGTTTTCGACCTCTTCAGAATGTTTCAGAAAAAGTGTATTTACATTTATGATATTAATTCTCGATTTATTTTTTAAACTTCATGGATTTGACTGCCGGGATTATTAAGCATCGTTTCTTTATTGGCATTCTTGAATATTTAGCATTAACATCTACCAATTTAGCACCGCGGTGTTCTTTTTTATTATGTTTGCAAATAGAGCATATAGTTTTCAGGCGTCTAATTAACTCAATTTATTCAAGAGACCTTGTTTCACTCAAACACCACAGAATCTGACGTGAAAGTTTTCTGAATTTTAGGGTTCCCACGAAGAGTTGTTTGTCGCTGTTTTTGAGTCCCATTCTCACTTCCATCATTTTGAGAAGACGAGTGAAATTTTTCGATGTCTGCAAGACTGAAATTTAGAAAGATGATATTTGGATGATACGGATGTAGCCAAGGATGTATCTCTTCTTTTTAAAACCGGAAGCGAAGACTTGATATTGAACAGACATCAGTTCTTTACCTATTGCTTGTGTGCCTTTATGCGTTTATTTATTGTGAAGTTATTATTTAGAAGTTGTTTATTCGAGTGCAGAGGATAGCGCTGAAGATTCGTTGGTATTTGAAGAATTTCGCAAGAAAGCACGACGAGCTCTGAGAGATACGTCCGATGCCGCTCAATGTCGTGATGTATTTGAAGGTAGTGTTGGGAAGGCGTCTACGAACCAACCTAGAGGTGACTTTTAATGCAATTTTTTTGCAAACTTCTGCAAAAAAGCATCACGGCGACGTGATATCTGAAAGCATAGTATGTACGCGTGTGTGCCCGATGATTTTAACGCATGCACCGCAATCTTAGCGGCTGTGAAATTTTGTGGGTATTATCTATGAGGCGTAGTGACCACATAGTCGCGATTTCTTTGGCTGGTCATTTTCCGTTGTGGTCACTGACATGTAAATGTGCCACAAGTCTTGCAAGCGTTTTGTTCTGCTGTCAGTTGGATGCACCCTGGAAAAGACTTTTTTGTCTTGCTTTTGCGCAATCGGATAGTCTCTCTTAAAGTACGTTAGCAGGCGTTCCATCATTTTCTGGATGTTTCAGCAGCTTTTTGAGTCTAGTGGTTTAAACTGCAGAGCAACATCTCTTGCTGGCATTTATAGCACGTCCATCTGTTTGTTTATTTGTTTACGGTTGCGGTTTTTGGAAAAGGTATAGTGACTACCGGAATAAAGTGAAATCCGTGCGAAAGATAGGCAAGCCTTCGATCAGTGAGCCAATGCTGTGGTCTGATAGGCTGTTAGTGGACCACACGAAAGTGACTGAGGATCACTTTGGCAGTTCCATCATTCATTCCTATTTCTATTCAGCCCTTGTCCTTTACTGTATGTTTGTTCAGCGGAACATCCTCATTGTGTGCTCATATTGTCATAATTAGTATCGAAAGAAACACCTAA
Source organism: Baylisascaris schroederi (assembly GCA_006503575.1). Taxonomy (NCBI): domain Eukaryota; kingdom Metazoa; phylum Nematoda; class Chromadorea; order Rhabditida; family Ascarididae; genus Baylisascaris; species Baylisascaris schroederi. The sequence continues at coordinate 100,578 of QEWY01001466.1, forward strand.
ATTTCGGTTTCTCATCTCACTTCGAATAAACAAGAGATTAACAGCAAGCGTAACCTAACTTAAATAAGCTCTGCAAGCGCTTAACTTTATCAAGACGCATATCGAAATGCAGTTCATTGGTTTCTGCCGGCGACTTATGAGGGCAGTTTTTAGTGCTTACTGAAAGTCTTCAACACTCGTTCCTATCTTATAGCATTTTATTTTAAAGCAATAATCACATAAATAACCAAAAAATTTTTCGAATAATATTGAAAAATTGAAGGAAAGAAGGCAAATCAACGTTATCTCCACGAAAAAGCGATATTCGAAGAGTTGACACACCTAAAAAAGATGCAAATCCAATATGGCAAAGCCAACGAGCGCGTCCTTGTGCGGTCATTGATCGGCAATTTCTGTAAAATGCACGAATTGAATCCAGCACACTTCAAGTTTCAGACATTCTACGCTTGGGAGAAGTTCCTCTATGGTAAGCTGCATTGCATGTGTAAAATTACTACGATAATCGAATGCAATTAATGATAGCAATCGCCTGAGAATTCATTGTAGCCAAAGCCGAAGTAGTCTCTTCTTTCAGCCAAATTTTTGTTAGATTTTCAGACATCGTTCTTACAAAATTTCTGACGAAAATTTCCTCTCTATAAAGTTTTCTGTCGAGGAAATATTAAAAATCCTTGAAATATGTTGAGCGAAACGTTTCTGGTTTTGTGGTATAGCTGTCGCATTTCTGTTCGCGTCCCTTCGATCTTTATTATTATTAGTACGAATGTGACACAGCTGAGGACCTGTGCAGTTGAGCCTCAGCTTACGTTCAGAGAAACATACTTTGGGACTAGCAACTGTCTATATTGGTAGCAGAGAGACTTATTGTAGTGAACCAACATCGTCTTCCGTTATTTAAGGAGCTGCGCGAATGATTGAACCATTGTCGAAGCTCTTCTTTAAATCTACAATTTCTAGCAAAGAATAGAAATGTTTTCATCAAGGTATCAGCTGGCGCTAGCAGCCGGTCCTTGCAACCTTCCCAATACAAGAAATCGGTAAACATACACTTTCAGCACTACCACAGTGGCCTATTTCGTATCGCCACCTAACAATGAGCATGAGTATAAGCTGTCATTGGTCGGCGAAAACCACAGTTGGTCTTAAGAGTAGTTATTCGTTAATTGCCAGATCTGATCTATAGTTATTAATTAATTGCCAGATGTGATCTATGAATAGTCATATATGGCATATGTTTCGTTTGAAGATCAACTTTCAGATCAGCTCAAATTGATTTATATGGAAGAAAGGCAACGATTGAAGAATACACGACCATTGCCAAACACAAGGCAAGCGTGCACAGTTGATCTTGTTGATCTTGTCTATTTTTTCTTCATTTTCCTGATGTGCCGAAGTATTTTTGAGAAAACAGTTCTCCATCACCTTCCATCCTTCTTGAATTTGACCTTCATTCCTCCAATATTGGCATTCGAGGCCATGAGCTTCATGGCCCTTCCTAAGTAAACACTTTTCGAACGATTTCCGGAGCATTCAAACAAAGATGATTTCCGGATGCCCCCAAAATTTCAAGAACCGCTACAACTTTCCAGCCATTCTATATTTATGGATGACCCCTTACAACGTTTTCCTTATTCTCAGAAACTGACATGATCACCGCAGGTAGTGCAATGGCTCAGCAGTGGAAATGTCCCACCACCACAGGCGATGATATCATTTTTTGGGAGAGGTATGAGATTGTTTGGTTGGGGCGAAGGGGAGTGGAAGTAGTACTGGATTCGTTTAACAGTTGTCGTGTGGGTTTAGCTGTAGGCAGCCACGGAAGTGAGACTACCTTCTCAGTCTCGGCCACCGGGGACGTAGAAACTTACTAACTTTGTTGTTGACAATGAACCGTTAGAAAGAATTATGTGACCCCTTTCTCCGCTTTATCAAGTCCTATGTATCCACTATTCGTTTCGCGTTCATGGAGGAAAGAGAAATTCGGGTCCCATTTAAATCCTTCCTAAGGAATTTTTCAAGATGTGGTCAACACTTTCACGTATCAAGCGCACAACTTGGATAAAATCTTGGTTGATCGAGGAAGTAGAATTAGGTTATCAGAAGCTTTGGTGCTGCTAAATCTACTGAACTCAAAATCACCTACAACGGTTTCACTCATGATATACTGTTATTTAAGTACATTTTTGGCTGTTCGGAGCATCCAACTGTTTTATAATAAAGCCTGTTGAGATGTCCCAGGATATGAAAAATTGCACACTAGGAACTTAATTTGCATTAATTTATGAGTGAACTCAATCACTCCACAAACTATAATGCTCATTTCACTCTTGAGAAGTTTTGGACGTATCAGGTGATACTAAGCTGGACAAATACTTCAGGTTTGAGTCCCGACTAAGGCAGGCACGAGCGGTACCCATCAACATGCGTTGTGGTGATTTTGCCAGGATGAGCGATGAACAAAGCAGCTCGACAAAGAGCACGCGCAAATCAGCAAGCTCAACAACCACTCAGAAACACTCGTTTGGCGGTAATAGGCGATGTGAATGTCTTGGCAATCACGTCCTTATCAAATGAAATTATCTTTTGTGAATCGTAGTATATAAATGTCGCAATATATCAGGTCAAATAGAAGCTCACAACTATAGGCCCCTCCAATTGGAGGGGTTGTTTTTTCAGCATTCCCCTGTTTCAGTGGGATGGACGATTGCAAAGGGGATAAGGGACGAAAGGCTTGAATGCCACCTCGGAAGTGTCATATTTGGAAGCTACCTCGGCTCTTCCGTCGCTCGCATCCATACAACAGCGTCGATTGGAGGTGGCCACAATGTCGCCATTCCAGAAAACTGAGGGAACGAGGGCCCTCCAGCGCTTCCGCTAATCCCCGCATGGAAATAGTTCCCCAATCGCTTTTGTGAATTTACGACTTTTATTGTAGTGCACCTTAGTGGGCATGTTTAATTACGGGCTCAATTTTTCGATTTTCATCTTTCGCAAGTCTGTCAAGTAGAGTACTACATCATGTAGTGCGCAGCTTGAAATCATTGAGTGATGCCTTTTTGTTCGATTTTGTATGTAAAAAGTTTTGGTCTGAACAATGCAATAAAAAAACCGAAGTCCCGAGTGGTGTTCGCATAAACGGTCACGCACCTTTTGATGTCTAGATTGCCGCGGTTTCCACCAGCAAACGTATCGGTTGCCCTGACAATACCAATGTTCGTTGGCAGCTCAAAGCCTCAAATATGTTTGGTCGCCGAGTGCACATCTGCCCTCCATGATCCTGTTTGGCTAGTACAGGAGAGAAATAAGGTTGTGGGCTGAAACAAAAGGACTGAGGGCAAGAAGATTGGTTTGTGGTGATGACGACAATGCAGAAAGGACCGAAAAAACGAAGCGACCAGTCATCACGGCGGTAGTCATGAATTTCGAACAGTTAGTTGAGGTACCTTTAAACGATGCGCAGTGGGTGTACTTCGATCCCACAGCGGATCCGAGGACACATTGCAACTGGGGACACGTAAGGGCAAGCTTTTATTGGTCAAAGAGAATGTAACAAGTGTATCAACGGCAAGGAGAATCACTTTCAAGCAGGACGCTCACAGCCCTCTCCCTCAGCATACACGGAATATCTAGTTTGTCGTTTATAGTTCATAGCTTGTAGATTATAGTTTGTGATCTGTAGTTCATATTTTGTGGTCTGCAGTGTACAGTTTGTAGCTTGCAATTTATAGTTTATGGCTTACGGTTTGTAGTTTGTAGCTGGTGGTTTCTAGCTCGTGGTTTATGGTTTGCAGTTTGTAGTTCGTTGTCTACGGTTAACAGTTTGTAGCTTATAGTTTATAGATTGCAGTTAAGAGTTTATGGGTTTGTAGCTCATAGTTTGTAGTTTCTGGTTTGTATTTATTGCTTATAGTCTATACCTCGTAGTTCTTTTCCATAGCTTGTAGTCTAAAGATCGTAGTGTACAATTTGTCGCTTATAGTTTATAGTTTGCAGCTTATAGTTCGTAGTTTATGCAAGCACACGCTCCTGTCCTCCCACCCACCGCACAACAAGCACCCACTATCAGCGAAAAAAACCACACTGCGAACCTACACAAACTTTGTGAATGCCGCGAGTCTGCGCGAACGCAGCGAACATGCGCTAAGCTTTACATTATTGCGAACCTGCGCGGGCCCTGTGAATGCTACGAACCTGCGCAAATTTTGCCAATGCTGCGAGCGTCCGAAAACACCGCAAACACGCGCGTTTGTAGTTTAGTTTGTAGTTTGTTGTTTATAGTTCCTGCCTATAGTTTATAGCTCATGCCTTATAGTTTGTAGTTTCTGATTTATAGCTTGTAGTCAGTAGCCTAAGTACGTAGTTTATAGGCTGTGCCCTCTAGCTTCTAATTTGCATCGCATAATTTGTAGTTTACAAGTTTCTATTTCGTTGTTCATAGCTTGTGGTTTGTACCTTGTAGTTTATAGTTTATAGTCAGCATTTCGTTGCTCATGGTTCGTAGTTTACAGTTTGTAGTTCATAGACCCTAGCTTATAGCTTAAGGTATGTAGATTATAGTTCGTTGCCCGCGCTTTATAGTTTGTAGTTTATAGTTTATATTTCGTTGTTCGTAGCTTGTAGTTTGTACCCTGTAGTTTATAGTTCACAGTCTGCATTTCGTTACTCATAGTTCGTGGTTTACAGTTTGTAGCTCGTAGTTTCTAGTTTAAGTTTATGGATTGTAGTTTATAGTCCGTTGTCCACGTTTTATAGTTTACGGTTTATAGTTTGTATTTCGTTGCTTGTAGTTTGTAGTTTGTACTTTGTAGTTTGTTGTTTGTGTTTGTGTTTCGTTGTTCATAGTTCGTGTTCTACGGTTCGTAGTTCACAGTTCTGGTTTTAGTTTATGGTTTGTAGTTTATAGTCCGTTGTCCACGTTTTATAGTTTATGGTTTATAGTTTGTATTTCGTTGCTTGTAGTTTGTAGTTTGTACTTTGTAGTTTATAGTTTGTGTTTGTATTTCGTTGTTCATAGTTCGCAGTTTACAGCTTGTAGTTCATAGTTTGTGGTTTTTGTTTATGGTTTGTAGTTTATAGTTCGTTGTCCATGTTTCGTAGTTTATAATTTTTATTTCATTGTTCATATTTCGTATTTTACAGTTCGTAGTTCATAGTTTGTAGCTTTAATTTATGGTTCGTAGTTTGTACATTGTTGTCTACGGTTTACAGTTTTTAGTTCATAGTTCGTAGCTTTAATTTGTGGATTGTAGGTTATGGACCCTTGTCCATGGTTTATAGTTTATAGTTTATAGTTTGTATTTCTTTGTTTGTAGTTTGTAGTTTGTACGTTGTAATTTATCGTTTTTAGTTTGTATTTCGTTGTTCATTGTTCGTGTTTTACTGTTCATAGCTCATAGACCCTAGCTTATAGTTTAGGGTATGTAGATTATAGTTCGTTGCCCACGGTTTACAGTTTGAAGTTTTTAGCTTACAGTTTATAGTTTGTAGTTATTAGTTTTTAGTTCGTACTTTATAGGCTGTACCTTCTAGCTTTCAATTTGTATTGTATGATTTGTAGTTTATAGTCTGTAGTCTATAGTTTGTATTTCGTTGCTTGTAGTTTGTAGTTTGTACTTTGTAGTTTATAGTTTGTGTTTGTATTTCATTGTTCAGAGTTCGTATTCTACGGTTTGTAGTTCATTGTTTGTAGCTTTAATTTATGGTTTGTAGTTTACAGATCCTTGTCCATGTTTTATAGTTTAGAATTTATAGTTTGTATTTCGTTGTTTATGGTTTGTGGTCTGTACCTCGTAGTTTGTCGTTTATAGTTTGTAATTCGTTGTTCGTGGTTCGTGTTTTACGGTTTGTAGTTCATAGTTTGTGGTTTTTGTTTATGGTTTGTAGTTTATAGTTCGTTGTCCATGTTTTATATTATATGCGTTATAGTTTGCATTTCGTCGCTTATAGTTTGTAGTTTGTACTTTGTAGTTTGTAGTTAGTGTTTGTGTTTCGTTGTTCACAGTTCGTATTCTACGGTTTGTAGTTCATGGTTTGTAGTTTATAGTTCGTTGTCCATGTTTCGTAGTTTATAATTTTTATTTCATTGTTCATATTTCGTATTTTACAGTTCGTAGTTCATAGTTTGTAGCTTTAATTTATGGTTCGTAGTTTGTACATTGTTGTCTACGGTTTACAGTTTTTAGTTCATAGTTCGTAGCTTTAATTTGTGGATTGTAGGTTATGGACCCTTGTCCATGGTTTATAGTTTATAGTTTATAGTTTGTATTTCTTTGTTTGTAGTTTGTAGTTTGTACGTTGTAATTTATCGTTTTTAGTTTGTATTTCGTTGTTCATTGTTCGTGTTTTACTGTTCGTAGCTCATAGACCCTAGCTTATAGCTTAGGGTATGTAGATTATAGTTCGTTGCCCACGGTTTATAGTTTGTAGTTTGTAGTTTTTAGCTTACAGTTTATAGTTTGTAGTTATTAGTTGGTAGTTCGTACCTTATAGGCTGTACCTTCTAGCTTTCAATTTATATTGTATGATTTGTAGTTTATAGTCTGTAGTCTATAGTTTGTATTTCGTTGCTTGTAGTTTGTAGTTTGTACTTTGTAGTTTATAGTTTGTGTTTGTATTTCGTTGTTCACAGTTCGTATTCTACGGTTCGTAGTTCATAGTTTCTTGTTTTAGTTTATGGTTTGTAGTTTATAGTCCGTTGTCCACGTTTTATAGTTTACGGTTTATAGTTTGTATTTCGTTGCCTGTAGTTTGTAGTTTGTACTTTGTAGTTTATAGTTTGTGTTTGTATTTCATTGTTCAGAGTTCGTATTCTACGGTTTGTAGTTCATTGTTTGTAGCTTTAATTTATGGTTTGTAGTTTACAGATCCTTGTCCATGTTTTATAGTTTAGAATTTATAGTTTGTATTTCGTTGTTTATGGCTTGTGGTCTGTACCTCGTAGTTTATCGTTTATAGTTTGTAATTCGTTGTTCATAGTTCGTGTTTTACGGTTTGTAGTTCATAGTTTGTACTTTCAGTCTATGGTTTGTAGTTTATAGTGTCCTATCCAAAGTACGATAATGCATGTTGATCTCGTAATTATCTGTGTAGCAGAATACTTGAGTTGCGCAAACTTTCAAATATGCTTTTTTGGAATTACTAAAACATACGTGTGTTAATTAATCCATTGCTTTAATTATACTATCATGCGGTAGTGCTGCTAACAATTTAGAAAAATCGGCCGCAAAAACGTTTTTGATATGCTTATTGTATTTGCTGATCATGTCCAAGACATCGTAAGAATTCTTAACGCTGTAGTAACAATTAATCCCACTTCTTTGACCAGCTATATTACAATAATTCTGAAAATGATTTTTCATAAACTGTAAGATGCCATGCAGCACTGAGGATAACGTTTCAAGGAACTTTTACTTGCCCCAGCTGTATACCTGAATTTGTAAGGATTTTTGTGTAATTTTGGAATGGTAAAAATTCTATGTAAGACTGCGTTTTCATCGTTAAAGCTAACGAAGTACCTTTCAGAAAATTTATGGTGCGCGTTGATACGTTCCAATATATCTCTGTTGCCAACATACCCACAAGTATCATTCCCAGTAATTCTATCGACTGTAATGCCAAGTTCTTTGCATAAACTCTGGATATAAAAGTTTTTACAAACAAACGCATAATTGTTAGGCGCTTTATCTGTAAGTACAATAATCAGTTTAGCATGAACACAATCAAGCAACCTATTAATATTATAATAAGGATTTTTACGCATATCAATCTCACCTTTATAAAATTCGTTAGTAAAAATTCTTTTCATACGACTTGCAACCAAGTGTCGGAAAGTTTCAAAAGCATATGAAATCTAAAACATTTTCTATTAGCGTTTTTATTTTTATCCGTTTTGAAAACATTTATACATTTTACAGAGAAAAGTGACCTCATGACTGATGTTTCTATTATTACTTAGTAAAGGAAAACATAACATTTCAAGCGTGCGGTTGCTTTGCTGATATAATTCCGTGACAAAATTACGTACATTTTCAGCATTGTTTAAAGGAATCATGTTGCTATCAACCTTATTTAAGAAACTGTGGTTTACAGTTTTACTATTGTTGCCTTCTTCTTCCATGCCCATGTTTGGAAATATTTCCGTAATTTTCAAAATATGGGGTATTTTCTTTGAATAATAATTCCGAAATATTTCTCACTCCCTTAATGTTGTCATTTAAGCCCATTGGGTAAATGGTTCGAAGCACCTTAATCCAGAACAATTCTGCTTCTGTCAGGTACTTATTATCCCTGACTTTCTCCAATATGCGTACTCTAACATTGTGAATGCATGATTACCTTTGTGAAAATGGTTGTAGAGCTAACTAGATACGCTACCTTTAGTAATGTTATATAAATTTTCGCGAATGCGGGATCGTAGACTCCTTGATGTTTGTCCCACATATTGCAGTCCACATATGTTGCAACTTAAACAGTAAACTACACCCGAGGTGTTACAGTCCAATTGAGCGCGGTAAGTTTCCATACAATACTTTCTCCCAGTAATACTAGATGCTGTCCATTTGCTTTACTCAATCACATTGCAGCATTTGCAATTTTTTCCACATGGTATAGCATCTTTAATGTAGTTCACGTCATCCTCATTGTAAACTGCGGAAAACTGATGGGTTGCGTCAAGTAGCGATCCTTTGGTTGTTTGTATTATTTTGTAAGGGTTGAAACATCTTGGGGTGGGGTCCGCGTATCTGCCATATAAGGAGTGCCAAACACCGCCGCGCCTGCGTCGATATAGCAGAGCAGAATTGTTGCCCGGATTGGGGCTGCTATAAACCGTACCCAAACTAGTACTGCCACAGCGTTACCACCAGTTCGGTTCTATATTTAGGGCCTTACCGGAAATCTTTTGAAGCAGTAGGTAAGAAACATCATTTATGGCATCCAAGACACTTTATGTATATATTATCGAGTGCATAATACTAGCATTATACTAGTTGATAACAAATTGCCGATAATAAACTGCCGTAAAAATGACCGATCACCGCTGATAAGCGATACAGATCGTGGGTGTCCTGGCAGGAATTACTATTAAAAGCATATTTTTATGCTCATTGGTATATATAAAAAACCGCGTCACAGCAAAAAGAAATCACAGAAAAGATCATAAATCACCCGCATGCACTAAGATACGCTCCATAATTAAAACATAAATGCCGAAAAGGAACCAAATCCGCGTGGGTAGGCAAACACAAAATTATTTGTTGTGGAAAAGAGCAAACCTATGCGAACTCTCTGAACACTGCGTACCTGCGCAAATTTTCCCAACACTGCAAACCCTGCGCTAAGTTCGCACTCGTTCATGCCTGCTCGCAATGTTCGTACTGGTTCGCAGTGTTCGCACTGGTTCGCAATGTTCGTACCCATTCGCAAAGTTCGTGCTTGTTCGCAGTGTTCGTACCGGTTCGCCATGTTCGTACCCATTCGCAAAGTTCATGCTTGTTCGCAGTGTTCGTACTGGTTCGCAATGTTCGTACCCATTCGCAAAGTTCTTGCATGTTCGCAGTGTTCGTACCGGTTCGCAGAGTTCATGCTCTTTCACAGTGCTTTTGCTGGTTCGCAGTGCTTGTAGCTTTTCGCAAAGTTTGTTGTGGTTAGCGTCGTTCGCGCTCTCTTGTAAAGCTCATGCTCGTTCGAGGCGCTTGTACTGGCTCGCAATGGTCGTACCCGCTTCTAATGTTCACGACTGTTCGCAGTGTTTGTAAAAGGGTTTTTATTATCAACGAAGGATACAACAAGTGTGACAACAGCAAGGAAAATCACTTTCAAGCAGGTCAGTGGTATGTTCCGCGGATGTTTGGAAACGGAAATAGAGTTACATTATCTGAAGCAAACGTGATATAGCCTCATAACAACCAGCAATCATTGATTTACAGAACCGCCGTAACTTCTCTTTTCAGTTTTTCCAGTTCCTGGTGCTCCCAAGCCTTGAACCTAGTGTCCCCCAAAATGACTCTTCAATCACCTGCACAGCATCAATAACTGCAACGACCAACGAACAACCCGTGCGCAAATCGCATTTTCAGATGCAGACCACAGTAGCACTTTTTTCCCTCAAAAGAACTACTATGAATAGGCTCACCTCCAAAAATGGGCTCGTCTCAAGAACGACCTGCAGCGAACAAAAACGTCACTCAATCCGGCGCTACTCAATCTTTTTGCCCGACTGTCTGAGTAAGTATTTTTTCAAGCTCAGTTGCTGATCTCTAAAGCTTCTTTTGCGGTTCTTTCCTCTAACTTTCTGTCGCACCATCTGATAGTTCTTCCGTTTGGCCAATTCGCGGTTTGTGCGTCCAACGTGAGCACCCTGCAATATATTCACATAAACATCATCCTATTAGTAAGGAAGTCGTTACTCCCACAGACAGACATAAACAATACATTACCTTGAAACTATGACGCAAATGCTGAGATATTCTACTTTAATAAAAGCTCCATAATGAGAGCAAATTCACCCACATTATTCGGGAAGAAAATTTTGTTCGCGCTCAGTTTCCGTACCGTCAATAAGCTTTGCAAAAAATATTTGGCCGGAAGGAACCAAAACGTTCGAAAGTGGAAAATTTAGGATTCCTTAGCCTTGGTCTGTAGAGTTTGGTTCCTGGAAACGAAGCTAGCCTGTATAATCAACTAGGGCTATTCTACTGGATTCGGTATCGTGAGTTCAGGTATATAGGTAGGTAGAGAGGTGCAAAGTCCGCAAAAAATATGAAAAATGAAGCTACTTGCAGACCTGAGCTACAGAAGCCTTCAGCTACTTGCATTCAACGCTTTGATTTCTTCAGTGAAGCGAAACATTGAAAACAAACAATACCATGTATTTGCTACATACCGCACCTACAGAAGGCTATCAAAACATCCCACTTCAGCCCTGGTCGCTTTATAACCCTCAACCACCATACACTGAAGAAAATTAAACACACAATTCATCCGGAACAGGGAATTCCGCGTGAGTGAGCTCCCATAATAGGCATTAAAGTTCACCTCGCGCATTCATTAAACAGCGGGCAAACTGATATAGCAAGTGAAAATAGCAAGCTGAAGCAAGTATAAATAATACAATGTGAACTCTTTGGAAAGAGAATAACGCGATGTATATCAGCGCACCGTAAACGGGCAGGACAATTCTGTCAGAACGTGTTGATTATCAGACACTGCCACTAACCTTTTTAGACCTTCCGAACCGCTCCCTGCCTTCACGTCCAGCCTCCACGGAAGCAATTCTTTCTCCCTTACTTTGGCGATAAAGCTTCTTGTGGAATTGTTCGATATCCTTAAGTCGTGGCAGACCGTCTCCCTCTTCGCGTCTACAACATCAACGTCGTCTCATCATATACAGGATAAATGAATCGAAGTCAAAAACGCATAGCAAGCCCCCCCCCCCACCCCCCCGCTAACGATGCTAATGAGGGCAGTGTGATGTGTTTATAGCAACATACTTCGATAAGTTGGTAATACGTAGAAAATAACCAAGAAAATAATAAAAAACGCCCGATAACCACTCCATAAGATCCAGTTGACTGTGACATAAGAAAGCATATGCCAGATTGCGTTCCGCTACTACGATATGAAAACCCTATAAGGTCGATTCTGTTCCGTCGTTATTCCTCCCCGTCACTCCGAGTGGCTTGAAATTTTCGCGAGAAAGAGAGCTTCACCTGTAAAACTTGGGCTTAGGCGTAGGCTTGGCATTGGCTTAGACTTAGAGCTAGACTCCGGCTTGGGCTAAGGCTCACAGGTTAGCTTCGTGCGGGGTTCGCAATGTTCGTGCGAGTTTGCAAACTTTGTGCAAGTTCCCAGTGTCCGTGTGGGTACGCAGAGTTCATCCAGGTTTGCAGTTTGTGCTGGTTCGCAGTGTTCGTGCCCTTTGGCAAATTTCGAGCAGGTTCGCGACGTTCGCGCAGTCGGAGACATATTCAATTCAGTGAAGTTGAAGTGGTGGAACCAGCCCATTTCTGCGATGTTAGGCATGAAGTATCAAAAATCCACTGACCGTAGCACAAGCCATCGCAGCAGCGCACATCACATCATCCAACGGAATATCGCCTACGTAATCAAATGAAACGATTCGCCTTAGGCCGCAGCTGATTTTTCACCACAGCACCTTGCATCGCAACCAACTGACCGAGACCATAATTCCTTTTTGCCGAAATTCCTAGAGAGTCTAGGAATTTCGGCAAAAAAAGATCTCGGGTTCGCTTGCGCCGTATTCACTATAGGACGACTAATGCAGATTTTGTGATACATTTAGCTATATCTCAAAAAAAAGAACATTTCGAGCATAAAATCACAACAAAACGAAGTTATGCCAAGCAAATCCGAACGCCTTATTCTTCTAAGTTCGACTGGCACAAAAAACCACAAAACAGAGACACAGACAATACTTTCACAAAACATATACTTCCTATAAAGTGTTTTAAAATCCTTATGAATATTGCGTTTAATATAAGTGTTTGAAAAGGAATAAACGAAAGGCGAAGAAATTTCGAATGGTGAGCTCATCGTGAATAACATTAAAATCCCCACATAGGAACAAAAAATAATCTTATAAAGATCCTTCTGGTACTTTATAATGCGACGATGCACAACTACCATTTTACCAAAGACCCACACAACCTCTCAGATGCTCCTAACGTCACGTTCATCTCCAGATCCCATCAGTTTCAACTGCTCACATATCTACTGAACGAAAATGCATTAAATACTAGTCAATTTTTCAATTCTAATTTACGAGAACACCTCCGCAGAGGTGATATTTTTGACATGTGGTCAAAAACGCCTACTCATTACGGTTCCCAATCGAGACTTGCTAAGGTCTAGTCTAAACTACACCATTTACATGGAACAGAGAAGTTCACACAAATACATCTTCCAACATCTTTCAGCTCCATCCCGTCGTGTGCACAACGCAATATGCTAGCAAAAGCATAAGCAAGAAACAGTGAATGCGAGGGGAGCAATATTTCGCTTATAAAACCACAAGAAAATATCTACATACCTCGCGAGCTTCTCTTCTAATTCCTCATCGAGTTTGACATCATCGTTCCTTCGTTTCTTTGTTCCTTCAATTTGTCGTTTCGTTGCGATTTGTTTCTTCATCTGATGGACCCTTATCTTACGAAATTCCTCCTGAGTCAGGATTCGTGTTTCGCTTATTTTCTTCGCCTTCTCTTCTGCAGAGGGTTCCTCTTCATTTCTTGCATCTGCCTTTATGTCCTAAAAAATCAGCTTCATTATGCAATGAGAACTCAAATGCGAAGATTCAGTTGCACACAACACTTGAATACTACAATCAAAAACTAAGAGCCACATAGCGTAATCTATATCTTCCAATGAACTCTATCGTAGACTTCAAAACGAATCTCGGTGCTCATCGATTTGGACATACTCACTAGAGAGGTGAAGACGCAAAACTTCGACTTCGAAATGAGAAAAGCTAAGGCTAAATATTTCATTGCACATGGTGAACAAAAACAGCACTTTTTAGGAGCGGACTTATATCTTATACTCCCCTCCCCCCCTCCCCCCTTGAAAATTTCCAGAGAGAATCAAATAAGAAGTATATCATCCAATCACAACTTTGCCTCCCCTAGTCGCCACTAGAAGACTATGAAACTGTCTTATCAATTGCTGAATACAATATTGAATTTATGGCATTATGAAGAGGAAAAAAATGGCAGAAAGCCATCGAAACAGCGATCAGACCTAAGAACCCGAAGTGGGATCGCTACACTACGCCATCGCAAACCGACAAAGTTGAGGAGCTCGATTCAAAAGAGTTCCACCTCTTCCTTCTCGCTTTGGAATAGCACTTCGCCGCACGATTAGATCGTCAAGCTGCAAACTAACCTTGAAGTGAACTCTTCTTATTTCAGGTTGCTTCGAGTCCGATTGCTCGCAGCTCCCCTCCGTTTCAATTGCTTCTTCACAGATAGCATCCATCTCGTCGCTTTCTTCACCATCGTCTGCATCCCATTCCCCATCAGTCTGCTCACATTCACTGTCCACTTCCCCTTTAATTCCGTCTTCTCCATTCTCAGCTACTCCCTGTTCTCGGTCGCTTCCCTTTTCTACAATATCAGCGTCATTTCCATCATGACCTCCTTCACCGTCGTCTGCAAAAACTTTAGGCTAGATCAGCCGAGGTATTCATACAACCCAGGCAACCTATGCGTGCAGTCGATACGGCTACGTTAGTAACATTTTTGACAATCACTCCACAGCCATAGCAACATTCTATTTATTTCAAGAAACACAATACAGACCACCACCTAGTCATACCATTGGTTAACACTGCCTTCCACAACCAGGTCAAGATGGATGACTCTCGTTTCACTGGGCTAAAAACGGACCACAGTGAAGAAAGATCGGAAAGGAGTGAATGCATGGAAGTAATAAGGGAAGGAGGGTACTGAGGCTAGATGACGATGAAACCCTTTATCGTACCAGACCACAATCAACTGGCTGATACATAAAACAAATGTGGCAGAAGGCATGTTTTCGAAAACTAAAATCTCTTTTTGAATGAGTTATTTTTTCACACAACTGACAGTTCGCAAATATTACTTCGCGTGATTTCAAATAGTACTACAACTTGCGCTCCTTAAAATTATTAGCGAGATCGGTGGTCATGATGAACAATCAAATTATTAGCGAGATCGGTGGTCATGATGAACAATCAATTAGAGAATTTCTGGATGACATATGCGCAAAATGTGACCATAATCACAACTTAATAAACTCTTGCATAATCCAAAATTCGAACAAACCAGTAGAGAGATGCATGAAATATTCAAATGTCCACCAAAATACAACAGTGAATTTCAAATATAGCACCTTCGAGCCATTCAACACCAGAAACCTCCATCTCCACTTCAAAAAATTTCTGCTTAGACAGAGGGGAAAGTGCTCGCATAAAAGCAGTCTTAGGAACTGTAGCGACAGGTGCTTTTATCAATTCCGCGAATCACATTAATCTATTGCAAAAGTACATTCACTGTTAAAACACTGATTTCCACTTCGATCAATCATTTTTGCAAAGTATCTGCCAAAAAACCACCTTTATGCGCTATCAGGTGTCAAAACGAACACTGAGGCTGTCACAACAAAACATATTCACAAAAAGATCTGCAAAGTCTTCAAAAACCGAATTACTAGAATTCCCTGCCCATGTGTTTACCTAGTCATTCCGCAAATTAAACCTATGAGCTAAGAAGGATGTGGCAACAAGATTTGCGGCAAGATCTAAAACATCCACTTTTGACAATTTTTGAGCCGACCTAACCAACTTCAAGATTTTAACCAACCTCAAAACTTCTCAAAATAATCCTTTATGGTCGAATCAATATCTATTAGATCAATAAAAAAAAAAAATTTTTTTTTTCTAAAGTGATTAACTAATGTATACGTAGGGATTGCTCACGACTGATAACTGGAGTTGACTAAAATCGCTTTGCCAATTTTATAACGCCTCCAACCGTTAACAACTCACGAAATGTAAATAACGCGCACCTATGATTAGGAGGTCATATTAGGTTCCAACTTATAGAGTAAACTGTATGGTCTCAGCTTCTGCATTTTGCGAAGGGGAACTTCCCAACAGACAGACAGACAGAAAGATGAACATGTAAGCAATACCAAACCCACTGAATGTGAATGCGCTATCAGCTATTCTGTCATCATTCTTTTTTAATCGACCGGTGTGATCTGATTCACTGCAAAAAGTACAGGTAGGATCAGCCTCACTAACGTGCTTCTCATCTTTCAGTTGAGTGACGGCTGCAAAAGTAGCCTTTGAAATTCAAGTTTATGAACTGCCAAACCCATCTTTCAATGCTCGAAAGTTTTCTCCATATACCTGAACCAATATGAGTTCTAATTCTTGATATCATTTGCAACATATATTGCACCAATCACTTTGCAGTTAGCAGGTTTTCTCAAAACAGCATCGTTCCAACCAGTCGTGAGCAGGCAGATATACCCTTAGACAGCATACAAAAGAACTCTTAAAGACCGCTATTCATAAACGAAATCGTTTGCTACAGGACTGTAAAATACTCAAAAAAAGGAAAAAGACATACCAGAATCAATAATGTTTTCCCATGATCCATTCGAGCTCGCTTCGTCACATCCCTACAACGTAAATAAGTCATAATAAATTACAGTAAGGGGGGGGGGGTGCTAGATGCTTTGGCCTAGCATTGCAAACCTCACCCGACCTCGTTTCCGCTCATTTTCTGTCACATTCTTGCATGCTAGACTTTAATGATCTCTCCTTCCAGCAAACTATACCTTCCTATTCCTTATTGTTCCAGCATACCGCCTCACCGTTTTCATTATTATTGGGAAATTGCTATGAGACCTTCACAGCCCATATCCAACCCCCCTCGCCTCTTCTCACAAAGCAAAATAACTGAACCTCAGTCTCTGTTTCCCCTTAGTTCAACTCACGTTAGCAGAATTGGATGAGAATGTACCCCCGAATCACTTGTAGAACTATCTGGCCGATGCATTTTGCACTTACCCATTGGCCAAGCAACTAACTAAGCAGTGATTTGTCTTTCTTGAGTTGAAGTGATCTAGACATAACTACCTCCTTGTATGCAGATTCTTCCTATGAAAGGTAGAATTCAACTCGAAGTATGAAACGGCAACGAATGAAACACAATTCGATACAAACTTGGACAAGAAGAAAACTACAAAAATGGTGATTCGTATGGACGGAAAGAAAGACAATAAAAATGAAAACGATGCGACAACAACGTCGCTAAGTGCCCACAGGTGTCTTGCCCTTTCATCTTCCCAACTTCTTTAAAAGCTGCTTACTTCACTTTGGCGAAAGAGAAAATTTAACCTCATCTTCTCCGGTTTCATCGCAGACTTCAGAGAGACACTCAGCACCTGCCACATAACATTTAGTCCTCACTGCCCCAAACTCAGGAGTCTCCAATTCCTTCGTCGCTTCAGTTGGTCTGAATTTAGAAGTAACATGAAAGAGTACTCTTTCATGCAAATTTTAGGAGCCGCTCCAGATACTATATTGTATCTAGGTATAAACATTGTTTACGTACTCCAGGTATCCAGGTACTATTCAGATACTGCTCCGAACCTCACTCGAACATTCTTTCCGAAAGAGTGCGGAATGCTGCCTATCTTCGTAGCAAAGTGTGGAATTCCCCCCATAACCACCCACTCGCTGTCCATTAATTTATGCTGATTCCACATGAATAAAAAAATAATTATTCAGAATTCAATGCGCATCCGATCTCAACAACGAAACAGCAAAAACCTAAAAAAAGAGATCATCCACACCCCTCCCCCCTCTAAAAAAAAATTCTCTGAGCAAACCTTCCTCTATCCTTCTTGTGTAGCAATTTCGGATTGATCGATCGGAAGAGAGTAATAAGACCACGTGCCGCCATCGAAACATTCTTATTCTTATATTTCTTATACTGAAATTCAAATACATTAGAATTCCATTAAACATCAGCTGTGAGGGCAATGAATCCTAAAAACGATTGAACTATTCCAAACGATAGGAACATAAATCTATTAATTACTGTAGCAACCATCATGAAATCTCTACTTCATGCCTCCCTTAAACGCCAGATAAATACTTATTTCATGGCCCAGCTTAATAGACTTCAAAAACTAAGAGCTTTCAAACAGCACCATATTCTGTGCTGTGCTAGCAAGTCTTCAAATAATAATAAATTTATGCTTGTATTCTTATCTTATTATAAAATCCTAAGCACCTTCATATCAACCATGTAATTTCGTCTAATAAAACGACGGTTGGAGGGTCGAAAATTAATTCCTTCATACTGAGAGTAAAACATTATTTACGCTGGGATACTTCGAGCAGATTGCCAACTAGGAATGAAACAGCTCGCCGCCTTCCAAGACTTGACGAATGCCTAAAGCTTTTCAACTTACTGCACAAACTTTACACTGTTTACCCTTCTCAGTGCTACACGCCAACTCATACAAGCACTTATCACTTCAATAAACTTACTTCAGCAAGATCGCGTAGAAGTTCCTCGGTAGCCGCATAAGGGCAACTAGCGAACACCTCTCTGATAGCATTAAGACCAACGGTTATTGCCTCAGGAGTATTACGGTCGGTAACGAAGTTCTGGGCAATGACTCGAACCAATTGCTCTATTATATCGGGTGGCACTAGCTCATGGCAAGCTTGCGCCGCATACAACAATATCCTCGTCACCTAAAAATGGAAATTCTTACTGCAATTCCGAATACAGAGGAGAAAATGTGAAATAAAAGAAACTTTTATATTAAAGGAAGAATGAGTGCGAAGGAATTCCTTTCATAAACAGCAAAGGAATTTCTAATATAAAAACGTAAATCTTGCATACCCATATACAAGGGAACCCAGGAAACTAAGCAAGGAGTACAGCATACCCCAATAAGTGAAGCAGAATTCTATCTGCCAGAATTCTATCAGAATTCTATCATAAAACAATGAAATGAAAATGAATCAGGAGTTTACCTCTCTTTGTTTCGGTTGCAGGTAACGATGGAGATACGAATAGAACCCCAACGTCTGCAACCGATGCACACCGACTATTCGTGCACACAGTGCCATCTGCAAAAGCCGCAGCTCGAACTTCTCGTTCTTCCGTGATTCCAATTGACCGAATAATCGATCACTCAATGATTGCGCGTCATATAACGATTGAATCGCCAACAGATTGCACACTTTACTTCTCCCGTCTGAAGTAAACAAAACAAAATGTTTGGAAACAGGTATGTCAAGATATCTCTCGGAATTTCTGGCCGAAACCTCCTGTAGCATCGTTTTTCATCATTTCAGGAGAATCCGGAGTTCTCAGTAAAACTCTTCCCGCACCTTAATTAATACCACAAGTATCGATTTGAGTACAAACTCTGAAATTTTATACACAGCAGAAGGACGGTAACAGGGTTATCCATTATGCAATATCACGACAGCAGCACTTTCTGCCTCCGTTGATATAAAGACAAGTGAAGAAAAGAGAATCGAAGGGCGCAAAGAAACAAAATAGGCGATAGAGAGAAAAGAGTAAAGCACGGCATGCAAAATGTATAAGAACTCTGCAGGAAAAAGCTTTTGCAAAACTAGTTCCTGCGCTTAGTCTCTTCAATCCTCTTTTCTGGAGCTTACTTTCAGAAGTTCTCCTGGAAGTTAAGTGATAATTTGATCCCATTTGCTGTGAGAAGCTATACAACATTATTTCAATGATCAATTATAACTTATGATCACTTCTAGGAAATGTGGACCGGAATCGGAAACCTGGAAGCATTTGAAAACCTCGCTAAGGCTGGAGAGGGGAAGGGGTAAGAGGAATGAGACAAGAGCAAACCGACGTATGGTACGACCACATGGATCTGCAGCACCGTAGAAATTCACTGAAGCACACCATTTTAAACAGCCGTCCCTACTGACGTGCAAACGCATTTGCGAACGATTTCCCTTAAAGTTGTCCCCTCCCCTCCCCTCTCCAACAAACTAAACGGCTATCCATACCGTCATGGTGATTCCCATTTCCATAAACCTTGTGGTAAACTAATGACGAAAAAATTAAAACTGTTCAAATAGATAAGAAACATGTCATCCAAAAAACTAAGGAAAAAATGCACAAAAACTGACACTTGAAAAATTTCCCAAACATGTGGGAGAGTGCGCTTGAGGCGTTGACACGTTTTCCAAAAACTATCACTAATCGCCAAACAAATAACGAAATATGCGCGACGTGTTTATATTTCAAGCAAGACAACCGCTCCCACAGACCATCCAGCAAATACCCGCTTGTTCTCAGATCTAACAATGAGTAAATTCCTCCTCGTGCATCTCCAAAAGAGAAATATATATATATATATATATATATGTTTATTTATTTATTTATATTTATATTTATATATATGCAAAGACATAATGTCACCTTGAAGCGAATTACAAATATCGCTACTCAAATGCCATAAAGGTAAGCAAACCTTTCTTTGCCTTCTTCTCTTTGCCTAGCGCCTTCTTCGCTTTTTCGAAAATTTTCGTCTTCTTTCGGGTTTTCTTTGCCGCTCGAAAGGCGCACATCACCTGCAACAGACGATCCATAGCTTCATTTAGCATCTTTATTAATAACTCACATGACCATTTCTGCTCCGCCACACGTTCGCTGCAAACTACCTTTGTAGCAGTATATTCAGTTTACATGAACCTCTTTGTCTTATAATCATCTACTCTGTGGAAGGTTATAAAATAATCCACATCCACCTCCAAAATCCAGAGTGTTATATGCACGACACCCCTTAATTATCGGCTTAATTTTCTTGCGTCGTGAGTCTTCCATTGTGAGATCTGTAATGCTTGCGGCATTGCCACTGAATATCACTACGTAGAACTGTAGAAAAACAGAAGTATTTGCCTCTTCTGCGGTGATGAACATATCCAAACTTTCTTCTTCACTCAAATGATACGACAGAAATTTAAATGCGCTCCCATGTTTCGACTAAGGAACGATAGGTTCAACCACATTTACACCGCATCCACATCACCCTATACGGCATTCAATACATACTCAGCGCGATCTATAATGCAAGAAGAGAATGGAATATACTTTGATAGCGATCGACGAGGTTTTGATAGACTGCGAAAGAAAAGAAAAATGAATGTAATTATAACGTCCTTCACATAAATCACAGTCATCCTACAGTGTGATTTAAAAGTTCCGTCATAGCTTCGCAGCACTCAACCGCAATGGAACAGCGATACGCCATTTTGACACGATTCAGACAAACTGCTCATCGTATGTATTCATTTTTGACCACCTTTCTCTTCCCTCCCTCCAGAAAGTTGGCATTATTCAAACTACTATCAACAAAACTCACCTCTTTGATCGTTTTCCGATCTTCTTCCTTTCCATCTTCATTATCTGTTTCGCTATCCCCTTCAGTTCCCTCTTCGTCCTTTATTGAACCGATGAAAAACCTCATTGCTGTTGCCTGAAAATCATCAAAATATGGTGGGGGAATGTAAAAAATTGCAAACAAAACGGGAAGACATGACTGTGTAAATATGATTTAGTAATTCAATTTTAACAGAAACTGTATTAAATATCACAAAGGACGCACACAACAATACCCTCTCCCCCCCCTCCCACTAGATTTGATCATTGACGTATTTTTGCACAATTTCAACACGCATATCGATCGGTATTGGGTACCCCAAAAGTCAAAGAAATTAAGCAACAGAAAGTTTCAGGTGGGATGAAACATTCTTGCAAAACTTTGCTCTTTATAGCTGCTCCTATTTCATGTCCATATAAAACTCAAGGGTTTGACAACGATACTCTTTATTATGCATGTATTCCCATTGCGCGAGCTAGCAGATAAAAGAATTTCCGAACGACTGCATCGGGCACCAACAGACATCCCTTCAAAAGGGAGCAGTACAGACTTCCGTCATTCTCTATTCAGCACTACACACAACACTGAACACAAATCTCGAAGTTAACAGCACTCCCATTCTGATGTGCAGGTCGAGACCTTGGAAGATGTCCTTTATATCTCCCTCAAAAAAATATGAGTCAAACATTCCTCAGTACATTCCCTCAGGCGGAAGAACATCACAATCGGGTAATACTTTCCTAACAGCAAAACAATTTCTTAAGCTAAAGCACCCAATACCGGTCCCTCCATCGAAGTACACTAATATCATCTAGTCGAAGCGGATGGAATACCATTGGGACAGATGGCTCCAACCCATGGTTGCATAGTGATTTGCCTATGCAATGAAAACACGGCAATCACCTTTTCTTTATTCACCTACGACCACAATTCGATTCGACATAGTTTTTCGAAACTCAACCCACACCTTAGATTACTAGATAAGCGAGCTATCTTACTCATCATGAATGCTTTATTTGTTTCACTTTTCCCCTGTAGACATCAACTATAAAATAGCCTGCACTGAATAATATACGAGATTTTACCTGTATTCTCGCCACTCGATGGAAGCAGCACTCTGCGATTGCATTTGCCGTCTTTGCATCCCTCATCAAATCCTTTCGATACGCATCAATCAAAATCTTAAAAAAAAAACATCATCATTCAATTGCAAAGGATGAACTATAACTTTAGAAACATCGGAAAGGTGATCCTATCACACATGTTTTTATGATATTGTCCTATATTTATTTACAATTTCTGCTGCCGAAATACTTCAATAAAAATGAGGGCAGGAGTTGATTAAGGAGCCTTGTATTTTGACGACCTCTGCATCGTTTCTGATGACACCAATATGCATCTTTTTCGCCTAATTTCCCGNAAAGGACTTATATAATAGACACCTGATTGGCGATAGGATTAATCTAACTCTCAATTACAACTACATACTAACCGAAAGAAAAAAGACGTGAAAGAAGCACTTCAAAAAATACCACCAAAAATGAAGGTCGAGCAAAAAAAGATAAATATACAGTGATTATTAACTTAAAGAAAGAGAAATGGCAATGGAATGTTTTCAT
Organism: Baylisascaris schroederi; assembly: GCA_006503575.1. Classification (NCBI taxonomy): domain Eukaryota; kingdom Metazoa; phylum Nematoda; class Chromadorea; order Rhabditida; family Ascarididae; genus Baylisascaris; species Baylisascaris schroederi. Next base: position 123,149 of record QEWY01001466.1, read on the forward strand.
TGCCTACCATAAACAATCTACCGGAAGTTGCAATGTGAAAAATCATCGATTATATGCTAACGAAAATTCTACTAATTAGATTCTACTTAATAAAACGGCATTAATACAGCATGAATCATCCGGATTGCTCGAATGAGGTCAATGCATTTCATAAAGCGAAAAAACTACGAAGAAATTAAGGCAATACAAAATAGAACATAAAAAAGATTATAAGAGTAGAAAATATGCAGCGTGGAAGGAGGGGAGTGCGGGGAGTAGTCAAACAAAGAGGGAGGACGCATCCGTCAAGCAGTCAAAATATATATGTAATGAGCAGCCGAATTGCTAATGGTGGGATGTTTTCATGCATTATAGGTAGATATATGATATTAACATACCTGAGGGGCTTGTCATCGCATTTGAGGAGTTCGAAAAAAAGTTCAAGAACATCGAGTGGAGGGATCACTTTATGATTACGTAGAACGACTAATGCCTTACAGAATGCCATTCGTACCTGCAAATAACGCATGAATTAATTGGCAGCTAACTTAATTCACATCGAAAGAATTTAAAACAAAATGAAGGTGATCGAAACAAATCACAGCAGTGAAAATAAACTGGTTTCCGCAAAAACAGTAAACGTTTGATGGAAAGACAGTGCACGACAACGGATAGAATGGTTAATTTCCTACAGTTCCATACCTTATGCCATCAGCAAGAACGCTATACACAGTAATCATGAGGGGTGCGGTGGCCTATTCAAGCAAATTTTGAGACAATGGTAGGAATAATGTGATTAGGCAACTTCACAGAAAAATAGTGAGAAAAGTGCTCTTCATTTCCGACAGAAAGTAACAAATCAATCAACTAGATGAGGAAATAAACGACGAAGAGGATAAAGAAAAGGATAAATTAACTAAAGGGATAAAAAAAGGAAGGAAGTGAAAATGAAAAAAAAACGAAAAGGAAAACAGAAAAGAAAAACGGTAGCGGAAAACTGATCGAAGTTAAAATGAAAACAAAAAAAGTAAAAATAAAAGATAGTTCAAGAAATCAAAGCATTCGCATCGATTCTCCTTATATCAACAGAAAATTTCAACGCTTTGATGCATCTTGCTCCCAGCATACGACTTTAAAATTCGTAATAGCTTTCTCCTCCACAATACGCATGCCAACTACAACGAGTCACTACTATATCTACGCAACATTTGAGGCCGGCCTCTTGTTTCTGCCCAAATAATCATTACTGTATCCCGATGGCAATTCATTAGTAAACTCAATCCCCTTAAACTATGCGATTTGTTGAAGATATAAATGATGTGTTCCCTTGAGGCAGAATGTTACAGGTCGAAGATATAAATGAAGGCAGAACGTTATACCTCATTCTACGTGGCTACTCATCTATTCGGTTAAAGTCACTAATCCTCAACATCGCTTCATCAATACACAAAAGTGTGGTGCTAACTTGCTGTCCAGTGCAAAAAAAGTGGGATGCGGGCATTCTATAATGCAACACTGCCTCAGGTGAGTTTGTTTCTTCCATTATCTTGCAAAGACAAAGGAAAATGAAAAAAATCTACAGGTCTTTGTTGCGATCCCTGCGTTTCCCGGTAACGAACTTAAGAAGGAGCCAAATACAGACATTAAAACGAGCAAGTTTATCTATGAATTAAATCAACGAAAACATTACCTCACGATCTAGTCCTACACCTTGGCTACGTAGTACCGATACCATTCCCTCAGCAAACTGCTTCGCATCATCTGAAAACAGACATTAATATATACAGCAAGTTTTGCTCTTAGAATGTTGCTCAAAACACAATTCGTAAAGCACAATAAAAAGCAATGCGAAAAGATGTTCGAAGAAAAAAACAAATCATAAGCAACGATAAATACACAACACACCAACCATACAACACTCTTCTTGCTATTATCCCACAAAACGTTCAAATTCAAGATGTTCTTCCGCAGTTCTTTTTTATCTGTTAAGACCATCTGCACAAATTGCCATCGACCAAGACACGCCTTTTTGAGATGCTCATGCATGCAGGAAATCACACTATGTTATTGACAGTACCACTTAAAGCAGTTGTCAAAAACGGTATTCGTACGTATCTTTTACCGCCCTCTGCTACTTTGATGTTTGAATATACATATCCAAACAGCTCAATAGAACTCTCTACGATGCTCAATGAAAATTCGACGTTTCAAATCCTATAAACACCACTCGAACAAAGTATTAAAATCAACAATGCCCCAAGTTATCCGAAATTCACAATTCTATCAAACTCGAGTCAAAAATTAGTCCAAATCNATGAATACGTACTTCGAAGATGACTAAGTGGCGGCAAGAACGACGCCTATGATCTCATACGTAAATAAATCCGCCATAGTCATCTGGACCCTTCCCATCTTCTCCCGCCCAGGTTGTCAAAATTTGTATAGTGCCCATTTAATATCGGTATCTTCATTCCTGTATACCCATGAATTCGAATAGCCCGGGCATTTTGATCGTGAAAACACTCTACAAATCCGAACAAAGCACAGACAAATCAATCCCAAATAATGCTACCGAAATGAACAAAGAATCCAGAGAAATTCAGAGAGAATGAGAAAAGATGTGGTTGGCTATCGGATGAATCCTCCAATCGTTTTTTATACGTATCATTTATGTAATACACAATTTGCCGTTATCGCAAACCAGCAGAAAGAAATAAGCAAAGATTCCAGCAATACCGTCTGTTGCGATCATAAAGTAAATTTCCAAAATATTGGATAGCCTCAAATACATCGATGGCTGAAATTGGCGCATAACGGCAAAAGGTTGCGTCACTTTTGTGACTTGTGCATCAACGATCTATACAAAAAGACGTTCAATCTACCGTTTTATGACAATATTTACTTAGATTACCGATGCAGCTGAGAATGCGTATTGCACTTAGAACTCAATGAATAATTCACAGTTCAATAGCAACTGTTCAAAACGTGAGGTATTACCCATAAAGTGAAAGCCTAAAAAATCTGAATTGCTTTGTGAGCGAATTAAATGCTCACCTGGATAATGGCACGAGACATGCGAAAGGAATCCGACCAATTCAAGCAACGGCTGCACATCCATACGATGTTGACTTGGTTGCAACTGCAACAACTTCATCGTTTGCACATAATGTTGCATTTGCTCCAGAAATTCTTCCCTGTACGAATCTGCGTCCTTGCCTATCTGCAACAATTATCGGATTTTAATTAATTTTTCTTTAACATCCAACAGGTTTACTGCTGAAAATCGACTCCGCATTTCACTATTCAGAACTTCCGCTTTGAACTTATGCGATGAACCAACGTCGTGGGATTCATTACCGCCACCAGTTTGTCTAATGGACCAGGCAGCCGGCGTGAATAAATGCGCCGCAAGTTTTTTTCAAACATGGTTGTAAATGACTTTGAGGCAATAATAGCACGCAAAAAATTAGGCACAAAAAATTGCGTACAAAGATTTTGGTAGGTGACTCAACAACAAAGTTACGTGCTGAGGGTGGAAGGTCCTCCAGGCATTCACCAATCAAAACTTTTTAATTTTGGACGCAGATTCAGATGAGTTTAGTAACTGACACGTCGTCGCGCAAGTAAAGAAAAGTATAGAAATGAAACGACTAGGAGGCAACGAAACTGATAGCAATATAGCCGCTTACAGCAATGGTCACGCGAAAACTATAGCTCTCGCTCATTGCTTTGTTGCCTTCCATATAGTTTCCTCATCCAAAAATAGTCTAATGCCCAATTCTGCCGAATGATCGCAGCGTCTTCGCCCTCACTCTCAACCCCCTCGCCTATCCTCACCTCTCCTTTACTCATTCGTAAACTCGTTGTTAGGTGATCCAGCTGACCACAGAGAATCGAAATACCCCACAAACTGGGTGTCCATGCAACGATTATATCCTCTCCTATACCAATTTAAATAACCCATGAAATTCCGAAAGCCCAATATTCTCCTGTATGTTTAACGCCCACTATTTCTTATATTCTATTATTATGGACATATTTCACAAAAAGTAATAAAGAGCGCTAGATCGGTGAAAGTGCAACACAAGGCAAATGTGAAGAAGGTGAGAGAAATGAACAATTTTTGTCGCTGGGATGAATAATGATTGTGCCACCAACATATACTATCGTAATATGGACTGAATTTTGAAAACTGTGGAAATGCACTGAAGGCACTCACCAACTCTTGCAAAAGAGCGAGGTTTTTATCACATATGTTGTATCGACCACTACCTGGAGTCATCATCGACACTGGCGTATTTTTATTCTATAATATAGAACCATCAACGAAACCATCATAAACGATCTTGCGTATCGATTTAACCACACGAAATTGTTAGGGTAGAGGTCGAATCATCAGAAAAGAATGACGGATGCAATATTCGAACAGAAAAAAATTCAAAGCCGCCGTATCATACAAAAACACAGAACAACAGACCAAAGAAATGTGATTCGGAATCATAAGAAAAAGTTTGTTCTTTTTTTTTTTTTTTTTTTACCTTTTTCAAATATAACTGCAACGCTGATATTTAGTGATCCTTTGAATACCCAACTATTCCACTGATCCGTAAGGCAATCATTACCAGGATGCCTAAAACCCTCCNAGTTTTTCAAAGTTGCAAGTTAGCACAGAAAGATTTGAACAACTATATCGGTGTTTATAAATATATATGTGCATATATATATATATATACAAACTCGAGTAAAAGTGTAAAAAATTTGACGAAACCTCTCTACAATAATAACCAACAAGCATTATATGCTGTAAAAAATCCTCTTTAAGGAGCACTGTAAGGTGTTCGAGAGTTCGCATCCAGCTTATCGTATATAAACAAACACTTTGAGGGACAACTGCCTAGCCGTAACAGCTCTCAACCGAATATCAGGAAAAGGAAATGCCAATAAAATAGGTAAAAAAAACAGCAGTAACAAATACGAGTCCTCATCCACAACAATAATGCCAGTCGGTTGGCACAAATTACAGAATATTCATATAAGCAAAATAAATCACAAATCAAATAAAGTCACTGAATCGAACTGCAGAAAGCGGACCGACGCACCATGGCCTCATACTGTTTGTGAAATGACGCATCACCCTCTGATTTTGAAGTCAACCTCCCCAGAAACTTCGCCTGAAACTCCACTGAGCAGGCGATTACTGACAGTGATACCTTCAAGATATTCAGGGGTCACTGATGTTGCCTGAAGGTCATGCCTAGGTCCTCTATCTGCACCCTCTACCCGAAGACGCGAATAATTCTGCCGTAATCAAAATATTCGATGATAGGGAAATATTATGTTAATACCCTTAAGGTGATGAGATCTATTCAACGTAAAGTGGATGAGGCCACCTTCTTTCATCTCAGCAACAACATCGGTGAACTCAGTTTGTCTCAAAGCGGTTCAACTCTGATCTCGTATATGTTTGATCATGGAGACGTATTTTGAGATTTTAAAAGCTCATCGAAGATCACATGCTGCTAAAATTAACCACACAATAAGAATCATCAACAATTCTATATTAGCGTTGCTCTCAAACACTCCACAAACCGGGATAACAGCTGGGAACAACTGCATAAATAGGTTTATAATCTTATGGACCATCTTACCATCTACGACTTTGTTAACACATCGCTACTAAAGAACATGGAAGTTGCATATTGCATCATTCGGCGTGAACGCACACAAAATGCATCAGCTATCACTACCACAAATGAAAATGGCGGTCTAACGGTGGGATGTGGATGCATTAGAGCCGAGAACCATGGGATAACCGCATCCCTACGGACCTGCCGTTTACCCATCCTGGTTGTTCCCTTTTTGTAGCATCTCACCAATGTTGTAAACGATGGCAAATCAGTTCTGCAAGAGTATTCATACAAAATGAGAGAGTGCAGGTGGGATGTGGATGCATTAGAGCCGAGAACCATGGGATAACCGCATCCCTACGGACCTGCCGTTTACCCATCCTGGTTGTTCCCTTTTTGTAGCATCTCACCAATGTTGTAAACGATGGCAAATCAGTTCTGCAAGAGTATTCATACAAAATGAGAGAGTGCTTGAAAAGAAGAGAGGACGGTAAGGCAGCGTTTTCAGTGTGTACATTGCACGTCGCTAAGCTCTATAGAGCCGAAGCGAAGAATTCTAAATAAGGAACCGAATGACAACACTACTCATATGTACAGCTCAGACCGTCTCTATGAACTGCTCTCTGACCATTATAGTTCATTCCCCTTGATGTTCGGCCATTTGAACGTGATAACTCGTTTCGTTCAATATCTTACGGGAAAAGAGGGTCCCAACATATTCGTCATGATCATTCCCCACCTTTTCTCTTAGTTGTTTCCCACCCACAACGGTACAAAATTATAGTGACCCCACCTTCCTCCTCGATAGTGCAATTAATATTCAGCAATAGTTCCCAAATAACTAGTAACAGAGGACACTAGTGGTATTAGCTCATAACTACTGGTAGTAACAATATACGTCACAATGCAGTTGGCAGTGGCTAAAATTGATAACGCTTCTTAGTGACCAATAATGCTAGCTTTAATATAACATCTCCTACTTGTAGTGGTAGGTTTTACAGCAGCACCAACTAACGAGCTATAAATGAGGGTTAAGAGATATGAATTTCAGTTTGCAATCTGAAGCAACGGTGCCCATCAACAAAAGTGTGCATGCATTCAGGAATCTTTACTTGAATCAAAAGTACGGTCGCAGTAGACGAGACTGCCCAGAATGTCGTCGGCTACTGTTTGCGGGGATATCATTAATATATTTTATAAACAGTATCGAGAACGCTTCTTCATGGTGGTTCACTATGAATTGCGTGCGAAACGAAGTAGCTGCCTCCAATTATTAACCCTATTTTTAGAAGGGCGAATGACGTCACGCTATTCCAATTTCAAGGAAAGCTCATGAAGGACCACATCAAAAGCTTCAGCACTACCTGTATGCGTAATTTCCATTTCGACTCTCATATTCAACTAGGAGGGGCAGATATATGAATTGTGACATCGTGGACTGACTAGGGACTAAGCCGAACAAGGCAAAGCTCAGAAGGGTGATTGACGTAAAATGATCCATCACTAGGGCGCCTTTGGCGATTATTTTGAAGACCTTCCAAACATAAGAGATCAGACTCAGGGGCGATATCTTTTGACTGAGGTGCTGGATGATTTCTTCAACTAATGGATCACTCATTTCGAAGAGGGATTAAGACTTCAATAAGAGAGTAAGTGTAGAAAAATAATATAATCCACTCACAGCTACTCAAAAGAGCATAAACAATAATTTTTAGCCAGATATTGCTGATAGATGTGAAGGGATCAATAAAAATATCTGTGAAGGTTATTAGCCTAAATATTGCAGTATACTCTTAAAAACCTTAATCACGAAATGACACCAATGTGCAGTGATCGAGACCTGGTCAATAGAATGCTTATGAACAACATAACAAAACTAAAGACAAACAAAATAGCAAAATAGAAAAACCTTACGCTATGCTTTATATACTTCTTCAATGAGTCAATGGTACTGTAAATGATTCTTTGGGAATAAATTAGAGAATCAAAGAACATCAAAGAATCAACGAACAACATCGAAAGAAGATCAGAGCGCGTACTTGCGCCGCTCATTGAGTTGTATGTAGTCAATGAAATGACCCTATCGAGTGTACGAAACAACTCGCGGCGCAAATGTCGCAACATCTTATTGCAACATTCCGCCTTGCCAACTGACACCCTTTTCTTGCCTCGTTGCACACTTTATGATAAGTACTTTTTCTTTGCCCAGGTGAGTATTTGTAATTTGTAAATTACAAGTAAATTAGAGATAATTGTAATTCGCAGAATTACAGCTAAATTCTTATTAACAATGCTTCATTTTACTAATCATCAGTATATTACACTCTCTCGCGGTAGTTCAATCTTAGATGAAAACAGTTCCCATTCATACAAAAACAGATATATAGAAGTGTTTTATTCAGTTAAAAAGTGCGATATGTTCACAACTACGTGACATTTTACGAATCGCTTTCACATTATTAAATTCAAAAGTGATCTTTTCTGGAGCGCTCTCTACTTCGAGTTCACCGATTATCGATACCATTTCAGTGATGATTTGATTATATGCAAGTGGACTCCTCGCCGTTTTACCATCTCTTATCACCTCCCAATATCGTGCATCATTCGATCGTGCAGCTAGGCTTGCATCTGTAATACATATTCAAAGCATTTTTCATAGAATAAGACAAGACTTGGCTTACTGAGATGATAAATGGACGGATTTGCCATGTTCAATACAAAATTAATTCAACGAGTACGCGAATATATAGAGCAACGAGTA